>ML093130.1:0-33292 GCA_003697995.1 Taxidea taxus jeffersonii | reverse complement strand
CGGAATTGCACCGCCCTTACCAGGGTCCGGGCTAAGTAATCCTCTCAGGTTCGCTTTCGGGAGCTTTGTTCCCTGAACGCTTTCCGTAGAGTTCCGGTGGACGGGAATGAAAATGGCGGCCTCCCAATCTCCGGTTCGGAGGAGCCGAGAGCTAGGGGCCCCAGTCTTCAATGTGCCTTTTAGAAAGTGGTCGATTTTCTGTTTCTAGAATTGTTGTTTTTCTTCTCTTCGATCTCCTGTTGGATTTGTAGGTGTTCAGAATGGTTTGATAGGCTATCTAGCTGAACTCCTGCTGCCTGATGTCATCTCAGCCTGCTACTTTTCCGCCATCTTGACTCCTCCCTGTAAGCCATTAGCTCTTAATGACATGAAATTTGCTTACTTTCTCTGATAATAAGGAAAAATAAATTAAAATTTGTGAAATAGTATTTCTTAACTGTAAGATTGGCAAAAATCCAAAATCATGAGGGCAGACTCAGTTTGGGTTGAGTGTGGAAGAGCCTCTTTCCTATCCTGCTACTGGGATTGAAAAAGGAGATATACTACAATGGAGTAGTTTGAGAATATCTAGCAAGATTACGTGTGAATTCACTCTTTGACAATGCAATCCACTCCTAAGCACACAGAATACATATCTCCTCAAATATGCCCAACATTTGTTTATTAATGCACTGAATATAAGCATAAGATTCAAAGCTAAAATATCCAGGAATAGAAGTCTGCTTGAATGAACTATGTTAATGCAATGAAGTACTATGCAACTGTGAAAACAAAGCAAAAGGTATTCATGATATGGACCAATTTCCAGGAAAAGTGAGGAGGAAAAAACCAAGTGGTTTTTATAGTGCACTATATTGCATGTGGGTCATACAAGGAAAAGGAGTAATTTTTTAAGTAGTTTAAGCAGTAAAAATGTGAACAGAAGGTAACATTTTCTCTTTATACCAAGAGAGAGGAACTGATAAGGAAATTTGCTATGGGTCCAGGCTACTGTGAGTAATAATGCACAAATGTGTGGTTTAAAAAGAGGATAAAGAGGGACGCCTGGGTGGCTCAGTTGGTTAAGTGGCTGCCTTTGGCTCAGGTCATGATCCCAGCGTCCTGGGATCGAGTCCCACATCGGGCTCCTTGCTCGGCAGGGAGCCTCCTTCTCCCTCTGCCTGCCTCTCTGCCTGTGCTTGCTCTCTCTAACAAATAAATAAATTAAAAATCTTTAAAAAAAAAAAAAAAAGAGGATGAAGAGTGATCCAATTTCCACTTCAGAGAGATGTCCCATAGCATAAGGGGTGATTCAGAGAGACACATGAGTGGTCTAGAGAGACCAGTTGGAGACTGTGGCAACAATCTAGGATGCATGATTAAATGCAAGAATAGCTCCTAGAGAAAAATGTGAGAAAATGCCCCAAAAAGTCTTTGGCCATAACTGGGAGGCCCCATTGAAGGTGATGGTTTTACAGTTAGATTAGTAGGCAAATTCTCAAATGATTCCAGATTTAAAAGAAGTTACTCTTATTGAGTCATCATGGCCAAGCGGGGCTGCTGATGCTTCGGTTAAACCCAGGAAGTGGTTCCACATTCTGGAACCCTCTGACAAACCTTCTCAACCTATAAAGCTCAGCCCACCACACAGCTCTGCCTTTGGGGAAGATTTCTGGCCCACTCTCCCCTGCACCTCCTTCTGAAGGGTTCCATGATTCCTTGTGTATATTTCTACCACCACACTTGCCACATAGTTATGAAATGTTCTGCTTATACACCTCTTATCCACAAAATATGGCCATCTTAATGGGAAAATTATTTTTCCCATCGGTGTCTTCAGTGTGACAAGTCAAGCCCCAGCATGTGGATAGTGCTAAGTATTGCTAAATGAATGAGGAAAAGAAGGAGTTCAATTTGGCAGGGGGAAAAAAATGCAAAATTAGCGCTTTTTTTTTTGTTTTTTAGGGAGTTTGTTTTGTTTTGTTTTGTTTGTTAAAGAATGAACAAGTAGATTGAATTAAATCATCAAGGCTGGCTGAATGCTTTAGCCTGGAAAAGATGTGAACATTTTTTTAGATTTATTTTCTCTGGAAAATGAAAATACTAATTATTGGTAGAATTAGTCACTGAATCCTGTCTTCTAATTTTCTTACTGATAGGTTTCTTAATGATAGTCATGAAAACAGTCCCCACAGAGCTGAAGAAATCATCCAAACTTCATCAATCCAAAATCCTAGTAAGGATGATTAACTAGATCAGACTACTGCCCTCGCTTTGGGTTCCTTCAGAATGAGCTAACATTAGGCCTCCAAAATCTATGTGCTGAAATCTATCCTACACAAAGCCACACATAATCTCTGTATTCCACTGATGGTGTCCATACTTCAGTTTTAGGAACTGGAAGTTTTGTAGACCCAAATGCACTCACTCACACCCTGGGCTTTGTATCTAGACCTTCGCAGCATTTTTCAACCAGACCATTATTGTAACATTTTTCTCTCCTAATTGAATTTTAACAAGTGAATTCATTCTTTAAAAAAAAATTAAAGAATGAGGAAGTACAAAGTAGAAAACATTATTTTTTCTAATTCTGAGAATTTATCTTACAGAAATCGCCATAAATAGAACTATTTCATTGCAGAGTATTCAACATCTCACTGTTTTAAATATCAGAAAACAGGGAATACCCTAATTGCCAAACAGTGGAAGCATATTTAAGAGAACTACGGTATACTCTGTGTAAGCTTTTCAAACCTCTAGTTTCTTTTTTCTTCTCTCCCTACCCCATCAACCCACTCTGCACTGACAGTGAATTTTTTTTTTGTAGTCCCTCATAAAGAAAAATAGAACATGTCAGAAGTAAGTAGCCCCTTTTCTCATCAAACTAACAAACGAACCACATCTGCCATCTCCTTCACATTTCTCAGGGCTACAAAAGAAGACGTGGCCAAAAACCAAATTCCCCAAATGGCCCTGAATTTTTCTAATTCCATTTTCTTAGGGGACTTTCCACTCTATTCTTCTCGATTATTCTGATCACTCAAGATTCTTTTTAAAAGGCAAACAAGGGTGCCTGAGTGGCTCAGTTGGTTAAGTGACTGCTTTTAGCTCAGGTCCTGATCCCGGAGTCCCTGGATCAAGTCCCACATCGGGGAGTCTGCTTCTTTCTCCCTCTGACCTTCTCCCCACTCATGCTCTCTCTCACTGTCTCTCTCTCAAAATCTTTTAACAAAAAGGCAAACAAATGCATATTCATTTTTGCTACTTGTCTTACCCTAAAAATTAAATTTCATAGTAATAAATTCTAAGCTGCTTCCACTTCCTACCTCCAATTCCCTCCTCAGTAGATATACCAATAGGGTCTTTGCCCCTACTAATTAACTGAAAATAATCCTCTTTTTATTTTATTTACTTGAGAGAGGGAGAGAGAGAAAACAAACAGGGAGAGTGGCAGGCAGAGGGAGAAGAGGCAGGCTCCCTGGCATCTCAAACACGAATGTCCAGAACTGCACTCTTACTATTCCTCACCCACAACCCGCCACACGCACACACACACAGTCTGTTCCTCTTGAAATGTTTCTTATGTAAGTTTGTAGATTTCCACAGATCTCTTAGCTCATACTGGAAACCTGGAAATTATACTGGATAAATTTTTCCTCAATTCAGTACTGTCAGTTTCATCCCTGGGATAGACCTTGAATCCACTGAATCTTCTTTATATTGCTGCATCATTTCTCCAACAAACTAATACTCCTCCGCTGAACCATTGTTCTACTAACCTTCTAAATGAATACCTTATGTCTAGCCTCTGATCAGGCCATTCTCCATGAATCTTCCAGAGAACATGTTAGATATGGCCTGTGCTTCTCATTGTAGAGTTCTTCATAATCAAATTCCTGTCCACACCTCCTCTTCCATATCAGGACATGCTTCCACTTGTCCATTATGTACCACCCACACTGATTGTTAAAACCATAGGAGATACCAAGTTATTTCCTGCCTTCCAGACTTTCACTCTTTCCTTCTCCTCTTTAGTCAATTAACTCCTGTGCATCGTTCCCTTCTCAGCTTCAGTGTCACTATCTCAAAGAAGCCTTCCTTGATCACCCAGTGGAAACCAGGTTCATTGTTATAACTTCTCATTACACTTGAAATTTCTTTTGATAAAGTACCAAGTAGGACTCAAAATCCACCAAGAAGAGTGCTCAAAAATTAGATTTATTTGGATATCAAATTAATTCTGCCTCTATCCAATCTCCCAGGCAAATGAGAAATTCAAATTTAATAATCCTTGGAAGTTCCCAACATGGGATTATGACAAATATTAGGGTAATCACACAACAACAGGAAGTAAAGGAAGTTTTTTTTTTAGTTACTGGTCACCTGTGCATACAGGTTAGTGTTGAGATGCTCACTGCCCAAGTTCATGTGGTCAATGCTTTCTAGTTACACAGAGGACTACTACTGTGCCATGCTGGGGCCAAAAGTCCCTGGGAGAGCATGTTTAGGCACACCACACTTTTCTCTGAGGACTTGTCATTCTCCTTAAGTCCTAGTGTTCCAGAACCCTATAGCCCTCTCTTCCTCCTGTCAAGAATCTCAGTTCACAACTTCATTGCTTCTCAAGGTATTCTCTCATTTCTCCCCACATTTGGTTTACCTCCTTAATCTCAAAGCTTTACTTTCTGGTCCTTGCTGGAGGAAATCTTCTATCCAGCATGACTGAACCTCCCTTAAGGTCATGGACATTAGACTGGCTCTCAGCACTGATTAGGAAGCCAAGCAAGTTTCTCTAGTAAGCTTGCTTTCCTGTTGTCCAGAGTAAATCCTTAGTACCACCTTCTCTCTCCCCTAACTGCTCTCACATCCCTCCGGACTTCAACTAATGGTTCTCTTCATACATCATTAGGAAATATAAACCAAGCACACATGTCCTTAAATTCCCTTACCGCCTTTATAAACCTACTTGAAGCCAACTTCTTAATTCTTGTGACAAAATAAGGAAATTTCTGAATTCCCATTAAATACCAATTTATCCACCTGTCCTGTGGATTCTTCTTGCTGTCTTCAAGAATTTGCTTCTTCAGTTACCAACCTCTCTTCTCATCTGCATTTTTTTCTCATCTGCATTTTTAATCAGCATACAGACTTATGACTTTTCATTTTAGAGTTAAAAATAACCCTCCTGTATTTTTCAGTCACTGTCCCATTTCTCTGACTCCTTTGATGGCCCCATCTAATTGTTCTATTTTCTATATATACTACCTTTAGTTACTTGCCTCACATTTGATACCTCCTCCTACATCATTCTGGGTTTTGTCTTTATCATTTAAACAGAAATGCTGCTATCAAAATCACCAAAAAAGTACATGTTGCCAGATCTTATTGACATTTTTAAACATTTTCAATCTCTCAAAATCCCTCTATACCTCATATCCTCCTCAAAACACTCTCCATTTTTGCTTTTATAAAAGCAATAACACACTCCCCTAATTTTCCTTAAATCAGCCTTAACCATATCCTCGGCCACCTTTTCAGGTTTCCCCTCTACCAGATATATAAATATTTAAGCTGTTCACATCCTGAGAAGACAAGTATTATAGAACCCACTTCTTAGAACTGATGGACTTCCTGGACCCTCTTCTGTCTAGGCTAGAAAGGCATCAGTTGTTCTGGGGTTAGAACACCAGGTAACCCTAAAGCCAAATACTTTATTAGTGCAATTGATTTGACTCTTGGTCTGAGAGGACAGATTTAATTATTGGGTTTCTTCATTCGGTTCTAGGGGCTAATATCCTTACTTAATTCTACCTCAAACCTGTCCTGTTTGGAAAGTACTCCTATCTCCTACGTATCAGTAGGGCCCGTTCTTTAAGAGGGAAATTTCACTTTCAAGGATCTCATTTTTCTGTTTCCCTCCTTCTGTGAGGTAATACTAATACCCCTCCACTGAACCATTGTTCTATTAACCTTCTAAATGAATACCTTATGTCTAGCCCATCTGCAACCTAGAACAAACAAAATAATTGTTAAATTTAGTTCATTTCAGCACAGATGACCAACTTTATTGGATACTTGACTTTTAATATGCTGACACTTCCAACCCCCAAGACTACTAGACAGAATCTTCTTGCGAAAGCCTGGATTCTAGTGTCCCATGTGTGGCTGTGCCCAGGTGATTATCCTTCTAGAAAATTTGACCAATTTAACACCACCTATAGTAACAAAGCTCTGTTGAATGCAGCAAATAGACACATGGGTCTCTATGTTCAGTTGTACTCCAGATATTTCCAAGGTCACTCGGGGGGAAAGCTGGGAAAGGCACTATTTTGAGAAGTCATAGAAGGAAGGATAGGCAACTGTCCATCAAAGGGATCCAGGATCATTTTCCATAGCTGCCCAGTTAAAAATCTGCATGTAACCCTCAGACTCCTGACAGTCCCATATTAAAATCACAAACACCTACAACACCTTTTGCATAGCTACAATGTCTCCAGGGCTGTTAGAAACCTTCCCTATCCCTTGAAACCACTAAGGAACAACTGCTCTGAAATGTGTCTTTCACCTTTCTGTCTCAAAATAACAGATTCCAATTACATGATACTTACTGGATTTCAGGGATTTTTAATGGTAGAATTGGCAAGAAAGTTTGAATGAATTTGCAGCCCTATATTCTTTTTTCTTCTTTATATATTTAGAATCCTTCATTTACTTTCAGGGAAAGACCTGAGGCAGGTCTGACCTAGAAATTTCTACAGCTTAGTATAGTCTCTCTGTGGACCTCTGCACCATGTATGTTCAAACTGATTCAGTGAACAATGTATAAACACTGAATGATGGCTGTGGATCACAGAGACTCAATTCAGGCTCAATCACAGTGAAAGAACAAATTGGCAATGCAAATGTGTTGTGAGAGGGGCTGAAAAAATCTCAGAAATAAAGAGTTTTCAAGATGTAGACTAAATGGTTAACTATCACTTGGGCTTTGGAACTGAAGATATCAGAAACTCAATGAAGAAAACACATAATTTAAAGAAAAAGGAAGGCTTTGCTTTGTGTACAAACCCTATGGGAAAGAGAAAAAGATCTTCCAGCCCAATAAATGTAAGTATTTATTGGCTGTACATACAGGAGAGGAGGGAAAAACTTAATCTGCCCAGGAGTCTTGACTTATGGGCTTAACTTACTTGAAAGAAGAAAGCTCTTGACAGAGAAGAATAAAAAGAGGACCTAGAGAGAGAAAGCACTGTCACAAATATAGCTACAAATATGACTACAGCGGAGTAACAAAACTTCCTCTGACCTTGTAAAGCAGGAAAGCTGAGGGAAGAACAAGTTCAGGGAAAGGAATAAATGGCAGAATTCACACCAGCTCTCACCAAGAACCTAAGGGTCCAGTCTTTGGAACAATAGAAACGTGAAGAGAGAAGACACTTTTGTGCCTTAAGAAAGTATTTTATCTAAGGAGGTGTGACTTATTCAATTAGACTTTAATTTCTCTCAGACAAATTAATCATTTTTGCATGGAGTAGGGGATCGAATAATCTTAAAGTGTCACAGCAAATTCCAGGCATTTAACATGGCCAACAGTTTATTATTTGGATGACGTCATCTGGTGCCCATTGTTCAAGTCTCTGATGAGCTTGTTTACAAAGAGGCTGCATTTAATTTTCAATGAGAGACAGAATCATGGATGCATCTCAGTCTGATATACCTGTGGCCTTGTAGTTATATGATGTCCTGAAGAGATCTATGTCAGAATTTTCTAGGGCAACAATTAGACAGGCTTGTAATTGTCTTAAGAAGCTGAACCACACAGTCCTCCCTTCCAAGTGGAAAGTAACAAAGAAACAGGGCTAAGAATGACAGAAACAGCTGGAATTCTCCAGCACCCAGGCTCTTTCTCTACAGCAATTAGCCATACCCTCAGGATGACCACAGAATGGACTCTGAGGTCAATTACATTAACCAGAAGAAAAAGAAACAAAACATTGGTCCTTCCAGGAGAAGTTCAAGGCTTTTCTCAAACCTCAAGGACCACAGTGAAGGTTAGATTTTAGGATAACTATTGGCTATGTTCATGGTTCATGGTTAGAGCAAGATATTGGTACAATCTCATGTCCATAAGGTAGAGATAAAACTTTGTTTCAACTTCTTCTATCACCTCTTTGTAAATAGTTTGAGAAAGCAACATATAAAATTTTGGTAAGCTTACACAAATTGTAGTTTGAAGATGGGATTGGTGCAACCATATGTACATTTTGAAGGTGTATCTGGGGCTACAGTATGAAGGGTGGATTGATTGGTAAGAATTAATTGGCAAGGAGGTCAATTAATAGATAAGACAGGATAAGTCTCTGAATCTGCAAGCTTACCATTCTTTGTGAGTGCATGTATTTTAAGGATTTGCTTTAAAGTTTTCTCAAACTCTTAAAAAAAATTGTCCCTATATTTTCATGGAGATAGGAGAACAAAATTCACACTATTCATTGTTTTTGTAGACTTCAGTCACAGGTATTGGGCTCCTCTGCTGCCTTAACCTAGACCAAAGTCCTATTCTGTATGGTTTGATTTCTCATGGAAGTGTCTCCATCCTCTGGTTCCTATAGCTTATGCACTCTTTCTCAATCTCTCTCTCTCTCTCTCTCTCTCTCTCTCTCTCTCGCAATCTCTCTTTCTCTCTCAGCTTTCTACAACTCACTGCAATCTTTCTTTCAGATACAGAAACCATTGTAGCACATAGAGAAGAGCCATGGGGAAAAGGTTTTTTGCTGGGTTTCCAATACATTTTGTAATACTGCCCAGAGATTTGTTGATCTTTGAGGCTGCCTAACTATATTCTCAAGCTGTCCATGGTCATTTGTCACATAAATGTATTAATCAGGGTCTTCCAGAGAAACAAACCCATTAGGATAGAGATTTACACAGTAAGAATTTTATTGTAGGAATTGACTCATACAATCATGGAGGCCAACAAGTCCCAAAATCTGCCATGTACAAATTGAAGAAAAAGGTAATTCAGTGGTGTAATTCATTTTGGTTCAAAAGCCTGAGAACCGGGAGTGCCAGTCTCCAAGAACAGGAGAAGATGAATGTCTCCTCTGAAGCAAGAAGAGAAACTTTGCCCATTTCCCACCTTTTTGTTTCAATTCAGACCCTCTACAGATTGGATTATGCTCACCCACATTGTGAGGACAACCTTTTTTCCTCAGTCTACTGATTTAAAGGCTAATCGCTGGAGATATCCTCACAGACACACTCAGGAAATATGTTTTTACCAGCAATTTGGTCATCCCTTCACCCAGTCAAACTGATGCATAAAATTAACCATCACAATGAGAGCAGCAGAATAACTCATTTACTTCCTCCATGTACAAAGACCACATACTTACTTCCTCTAAGGAAAGACTTGCTTTAGATTGGTTTCTTTTAGCATTGATTTCACACACATCAAAAGTAGAAAGTTAAGAGCAAAAGTAATGACACTTATATTAACTTCTCCTATTTCTGATGTTCTTTACAAATTATATGGCATTTTCAAATGAATTATATTATTTGTTGACCAAAACAACCTTCTGTAAGTAGCTTCACTGATCTAGAGACTGGGACTCAGAGAAGTTATCTGCCTAATGTAAGACAACTAAAGGTGACAGAGCTGGGGTTGTCCAGTGTCTCCTGCTTCCAACCCCAGTTTTCCTACTTCTCCATCCTACAAAATGTGTAAATATGAAGTCAACTGACCCTGCTTTATCATTTTGAAAGGTGAAGAATCATTCACTTTGTCTTACCACCTTAGGTTTTCCTAAATAGTTTTATCAGCAAGCACCCTGCTTTAAAGAATTTTCCAGTCTTCCAAAGCTTGTTACACTCCCCAATATTCATGCATTATTATGATTTTCCTGTAAAACTGAAGAATCTGTGTATTTAGTGTCCTCACTTATGCTGAGCTGGAGAGAAAAGAGCCTCTTTCAATGTGTCATATTGCTATAATTCTCTTGGGTCATGGCTATTTAAACCCTCACATCTATACATCAGCTATCTCATAACTGTCTCCAGGCATCTTTCACTTAAAAAAATTGCACCTTATCTTTTATTTTCATATCCAGCATCTGAATTGAGAAAGGGATGAATACTTTCCATCATCCAATTGCTGCCACAAAATAAGCCAGTTCACTGGAAATGTTTACATTCTGTGGGGTTTTGTTTCCTATAGGGAAAAGTATTTCTAAAATCCATACTTGCCCAGAACCCTATTATAGAAATGGCTGTACCATCCTGCAGCCTTGCTTTTCTATGCCTGGCCTTCCAGGGACAGAAGTGGCTCTAGAGCCGTTCATCCAGCTGCTCTCTCCCAGCTTCTCCAACCAATCAATGTGACTGGGAACATCTGAATTTCTTTCCTTGGCTTTTGCCTTGTTCACTGGATTTTTAACAAAATCATGAGTCCTGTCTTGGGCTTTGGATTCCATACTCACTCTTAATTTGAGCACATCTGGGCCTTGTCACATAGTGAGAAAGACAAATGTTCGTAGACATACTGTTAGACAATAACATGACATTAGCCAAGTTAGTTAATTAAAGAAAAATCTAAATTAACCAAGACTGAAAAACAAAACTATATAGTATTGATCTCAACCTAGATGAAAAGTCATGTTCCTCACTCCTACTTCTTGCAATTTCTCTTAGAGATCCCTACTACAGATGGCAGGGGCGGGGTGGGGGGGCAGCCATGTTTGGAGGCTGTGAAGGGTAAGAGTGTTCAAAAGGTGAGCCAATTCTATGAGGATGTTTGCTTTCTACGGCTCTCCCAGCCATCTATTTCAGAGATCCTGAGCAAGTCTTTATTCACATCTCTCAACAAAGTATAGCAGACAAAACAAAACCAGCTTTATCTGCTCTTTGTCTCACAACTTACCCTGCCAGTTTCTGATTTAATGAGAGGTGTAATATATTTTTTTAAAAAATCACAAAGGTCCACAGGAGATCTTATTAATTCAAATCTGCTGGGACACCTGGGTGGCTCAGTTGGTTGGGCGGCTGCCTTCGGCTCAGGTCATGGTCCCAGCGTCCTGGGATGGAGTCCCACATAGGGCTCCTTGCTCAGAAGGGAGCCTACTTCTCCCTCTCCCTGCCACTCTGTCTGCCTGTGTTCACTGTCTCTGACAAATAAATAAATAAAATATTTTTTAAAAATCTGCTACAGGATGTTGTTATTGCTTCTAATATTTTAAATATGCTACATATTTCTTTAGCACTTTGATTTGGACACCAGAAGGATATATTGGGGAAGTAATGACTCACCACCTATAAAATCAAAGTCTAAGCTTCAGTTTGACCCAAAATATTCTTTGACATTTCCAAATTTGTCCACCAAAAGAGCAGAGAGAATTCTCTGGCTCTGAAATCAATGGAGACACTACTGTTGAGCGTATCAGGAACTCATTCTCTGATAGTTTCTCATGCTCTTAGCATGGCTTATAAGGGGCTTGCTGCCAAGGTGCAGGTTACTCCTCATGGTAAGGGAGATCAGGAAAAAGAGAAAGACAAAAGAGGCAGAGAAATAGGGACAAAGACTAAGGAAAATTCTATATTATGACATACTAAGCTACACTGTGCTAGTGAGAAAAAAAAAAAACACAAAAATCTCAAGAGCTCAAAAGAACAAAGATTTACTTCTTGCTTTTACCACATGACCTCCTTTGACAGGATGGCGTCTATGGTTGTATCATTGCATGTTCACTTGATCCAAACTGAGGCAGGAGATACCATTTGGAGCAATGTATTTTCCTATTGCCTTGAGAAATTGTTGCATGCTCTAGTTATTAACACTTTCTCTGGGAAGTAACACATCTTATTGACCATGCAATAGTCCCATAATCACACCTAATAAGAAGCATGTTCCTACATCATGCCCAGAAGGAAAGAGCTAAATATTTATCGTAATCCTAATGATTACCATAGTTGGAAAAGAAAGAGGCAGGGTCAAGGAATATCCCTAGGTCTGAGCTGTGAGCATTGGGCCCTGGAGGGAAGTATGTGTGCTAAGAAAAGGCAGCATCTACATTAAGTAGGGCGTTTATGTTTACAGGAGGGAATCCAACAGACAGGTTAAGTAATTTCCCCCAAATTCTCACAGGAAAGAAATGGCAGAACAAGGCTCTTTGGTTTCCTGTGCCCATGTCTGCTGTCTCCATGCTCCAAACTGTCCCACTGAGTAATTAATTGACCATTTGATGTCTGCCTTCTAGGTATTTCCAGACAAGCAGAGGAAAAACCTAATATAGGGCACACAAGAAATTAGTGAAACTACCAAGTCAGTATAAATTAAAGTTTAAGTTGTGTTACAACAGACCTAAGAATGAGTGCTTGATACAGCCAGGGATCACCCTGGGAAGACTTCCCAAAGGAGACAGGATTCATAATTGCCCTCCAGGGATCAACAGGATTTGTTTAAGGGAAGGAAAAAACAGAGAACTTTCAAAATTAGCAGAACAGCAGGAGAAAAAGCAAAAGGAAAGGAGAGAGCCCAGCACTAGTGAGAGCCCCTGGGGGAGACTGAGCTAGGGAGGATGGAGGCAGCAGGCAGGGACACAGGCTGAATGTGCCCGCCCAGCAAGGATTCCTCCACAGGGGAGCCAGCTTCCTGCAGACAGAGACAGGGAGTTGTGAAGGGCTCCTGAGCAGAGGCATCATGGTGAGGCAGGTGCTTAAGAAGGTTGTTTAGCAGCAAGATGATTTGGCGGTGGGCAAGAGAGAGCTTCAAGGAAAATCCCACTCCAAGAGGCCATCACAATCATCCTGGTAATAAGCAGATTTTAAGGTGTCTGAACTCATGAGGTTAACAGTACTTCAAGTCTTGATTTCAGCTCATTGACAAGGATTGGGTGCTCATTTTTAGGATATAGTGTGTGAGCCAGCATCTGGGAGTGGATCTTCCCCTTGGTCCCCAGGGCAAGGAAGAATTAATGGGTGAACCTTTGGCATGGGGGACAGGCAGCAGCCATGCAGAAAACCCCTGCAGTAGGGAGATGAAGTCACCGCCCCAGCATACTGATCTCACCCTTGAGCAAGCCTGAGGATGGCCTCTCGGAACTGAACAACCTGGACAATTTTGGGCCTGTCGTTCTCTCTCTGAACCTGAAAATGAGCCTTGATCCAGACTCACTGCTCCAACTCCCTGCCAGTGACTCCACCAACCAGCACAGCTTTGCTAGAGCCAAGGAACCTTACACGAATTCCTTGGAAGAGCTCAACGGCCTACTTATTGCTATTACTATAATAAAGGGAGGCAAACCTGCTCCTAGCAATGCCTCATCAAGAGAGTGGGACACCACCTTTGACAACACAGGAGACAGGAACCATGAACCGCCTTCCAGTCAAGCATCAACACCTTACCCCCAAGAGACAGACACACATACACACACACACACACACACACACACACACACACACATCCATGAACATACACACACACTTATTTCCAGGGACCTCGTGCACACACATCACTAGGACAGGGACTGTCTCCCTCCCTCCCCTCCTCTCCCAGGCCCTCCCAGCCAACATAGCCCAGCTGATTGTCCTGTCCTCAGTCTCCTGGAAGTCTAGCCACCCAAACAGCTGGAGGGGACAGAGGAGTCAGGCCATTTCTGCCAAGGTGCAATAGCAAAACTGAGCTGGGACTCATTCACATTCAATTTACACTCTGCTTCCTTCTGATTTTATGGTGCTTTTACTTTCATGGCCCTGAAAAAGCATCTTTGTCAAAATACACATCATAGTATTAGGCCTGCGGAGGCGGCACTTTACGACACCCTCCCCTGCGAGGGCACAAATGGGGAGGGGTGTGACATAACTCCTATTTATCTGTTGGTGACTGGCTCCCACAGTAAGGCAGAAAAGATCTTGCTGCTTCCATTAGGAAGCTTTCTCTTCCTGAGGATGGTAATTAGCTAAATGCTCTTAAACTCCAGTATGGAAACAGCTGGGTATATTTCCAGGTGATGGTTCAAAGCTTTACTTGTAGGAACCTCTGCCTTTCCAGACGTTAATTGAAGCGTGGAAAGAAGAGGAAAAACATCCAGTAAATAACAAAAATAGAGATTCAGGCAAGAACACATGCTGGGGGCAGAGGGGAATGGCAATGAGGACAGTTCCTGATATAGGTCCTGCCCTGGCAGGATGGACCTTGGGGAACGTCTGTTGGGAGAATGAATGGTATGGTCCAATGCCTCATAGGCATGCCAAAATAAAATTATTTTTCAAAATGACATCAACTTTATATATAGGCTGGATTAAAATAGGTTTTTTCTAGACTTTCTCATTACAAAGCTATAGGTTAATTTATTTAAACTGACCATCCCCCCTTTTCAGGTAGAGGTGATATTCTTCTTTTACCCTAAGCATTTGTTTGCTCGGTCTCTTGGATTGGCATTGAGCTTGACCCTGGACACAGTTGTCTTGGTGATACATAACTGATCAGAAGCAGGAATCCCATCAAGAGCTTGTAGCCCATGACAGGAATTCTGGACAGTGTGACAGGCTTCTCTCAGGTAGGAAGCTGTTGCTAATTGAGGAGACCTCAGCCATGGGGCAATAGTTGAGGGACCCTTCAGTCCTCTATACTCCAATGTCACCTCCCCAGACAGGTCTTCCCTGACAAATCTCTCCTTAAAAGAATTCCTCCCTCTCAATCATTCCCTAGGTCTCTACCATGATTTATTTTCCTTTATAGCACTTACCCAACACATTATACTGCACCCTAATTCTTTTACTGTCTCCATCTACTGTATGAGGTTATATGGTAGGCTAAATAAAGGTCACCTGATGATGCCCATGCTCTAATCCATGCAACCTCAGAACAGGTTATCTTACATGGCCAAGGGAATTATGCACACGTGAACAAATTTAGAATTTTAAGATGAGGATATTATCCTGGATAATTATGGTGGGATATGATACAACCAGAAGAGTCCTTATAAGAAGAAAGCAGGAAATCAGTCAGGAGAAGATAGTGCTACAATAGAAGCAGAAGGACAAAAGACCACGTGATGTGGAACCATGAACCAAGGAATGCAGGTGACCCCCAGAAGCTAGAAGAGATAGGATGGATTCTTCCAGAGGTCTAGAAGGAACCAGTCCTGCCAATGTTTTTATTTTACCCTTCTAAGGCTCATTTTGGACTTTGGCTCCAGAACTATAAAATAATTGTATTGATTTAAGTTTGTGGTAATTTGTTATAGCAGCAAAAGGAAACTAATACAGGATCTACGCTGTGTTCCCAGCTCCTGGTCTAATACTTGGCACAGAGTAGGAAATAAATGCCACTTGTTGAATGAAGAATGAATTAATGAATTTATTCCACACTTTCCAGATGAAACTACAAAATTTTTGAGGGTAGAATCCAGGCCAGACCTGGCCTTTTCTCCCCAGTTCTTGACACTGTATACAAAGTAATCAGTCAGAAAAAAAATTTGATTAGTATTTCAAAAAGACTATTCAATTAGTAAGAGGTTCAAAATAGTATTTCCAGCTGCATTCAGGTATCAATTTGTAGAGAACCTGTGTGTACCAGATACTAATAAGCATTAAGAGTAAAGACCAAATGACCTCACCTAGTCATACAGTTACTTACAGCCTAGCCAGAAAGAGAACGATGGAAACCAAACACTTCACACTGCAAGGAGTGGGGCATAACCTTAACTGAACACCTACTAGAAGTCAGGCACAATGCTGGGATACATTTTAATAAGAGTTTTTAAGAGAATGGGCTTTGTAGTCTAATAAATCCTGAGTTCAAATGTCCGTTTGTACAAATTACTTCATCTCTCTGAGCTTTGAATGCCCCATTGTGACTCTGAGAAAACATTAATATCTACCTGGTGGGTTGATGAGAGGGTTAAAGGAGCTAATGCTCATAAACATACACATTTGTGATGCTTAATTTTAGGTGTCAAACTCAGGTAGGTCATGGTACCCAGATATTTGGCCAAACATTATTCTGGATATTTCTTTGAGGGTGTTTTAAGATTAGATTTACATTTAAACTGGTGGACTTTCCATGGAAGATTGTCTTCCATAGTGTGGGTTGGCTTTATACAATCAGTTGAAGTCCTTAATAGAATGAAGACTGAGCGAGAAGGAATTTTGCTGATGGCCTATGGACTTTAGTTGCAACTTCACCTCCTACCTGGGTCCCTAACCCATTCTACAGATTTTAAAATTGTCAGCCTCCATAATGCAGATAATTCTCTATACACACACCCTGATGGTTATTTCTCTGAACAATCCTAATACAAACATACAGTATAATGTCTTGCCACTTTATAATCCATTGTATCTCCTTTAATGTCTACCCACAAATTCTTTAGGTATGATTATCATTACACAGAAGAGGAAATTATGGATTAAAGAGATTAAACATATTGCCTTGTGCCATGCAGATAATAAATGCCAGAGGCATGAATCACATCCAGTAGTACTGGCCACCTAAGCCTGGACTCTCTATCTACGATGTTGCCCCTATTCTGCTTTAAGAGCTGGCCAGACAACACACTTAGAGAATTGCAGATATCAAAATTTCTTGAAATTCCAGAGTTTTTTTTTAAAGATTTTATTTATTTATCCGACAGAGAGACAGAGATCACAAGTAGACAGAGAGGCAGGCAGAGGGAGAGGATGGGAAGCAGGCTACCTGCTGAGCAGAGAGCCCGATGCGGGGCTCGATCCCAGGACCCTGGGATCAGGACCTGAGCCAAAGGCAGAGGCTTTAACCCACTGAGCCACCCAGGCACCCTGAAATTCCAGAGTTCTTAATACCTTTCCAAGCATAAACAGATAATCAATATGTAGTGCTGTAATCCAGTACATTGCATTAGACCACCCAAGCTCTTTGAGAATGTTAAGATGAGCTTCATAAAGATACCATATTATCAAGAAGAGGATGCTCTGAGAATCACTGTCTCCTTTTACCCCTGCATTTCTAACTCTGTGTAATCTATTTGTATCCTACTACAAACTCACACTTGTGGACTACATTCTCTAAATTTTCTCTAATCATCACTTAAATATATTTACTCTGTGCTCATCTACGCTTCCCCTACCCTTAGTAAATATGAATAAGTAAACATATATTTCTTGTTTTCAAAAGGAACTACTGACAAATAATTCAGGGATGGGATATTTATGAATTGTTAACACTGCTTTATGCCAAACTCAGACTTGGAAAGATCCAAACATTCCTAAAAGCAGTTACTTCTGTCTCCAGTGAAGATGGAATAACTGGGATCATATTTCTGGGATTATATTTACCTTCACACCTGGAACAACAAAAATATCAACATAATATGAAACAATGGCAAGACATTAGACATCAGGAAAGAAGAACATTGATCTCCGATAAACAAGAAATAACCAAGATAGCCCTAAAATCACCATGGCATACTTCCTTGATAGAGTTTCCAGACCACAATGCAGCCCAACTCCTTCCTAAACTGAGGAGACTGAACTAAAAGTCCAATGACTGCAAGGTAACTAGATTTTACAAAACATAGTTCTGGAGAGAAGAGAGCTGTGATGTGACAGAACTCTGGAGGTCTTCAGAGAATCACTGATTAGCACACACATGTGAGGAAACTACTCAAGAAAGAAAGTGAATGACCTTAAATTGTAGAAGTAACAGTGTTGAGCTTCACAAGATTGGGAAAAATTCCTGTTCCCATGAGCCAGAACAGAAACCCTCAAGAACCATAGAACATTGGGTATAGCATACAAAGAGTTTTACATCAGTAATGGGGGATAAGATCAAGAATTACTCTGGCCCTGCCAACAAATACCAAAAGCAAGACCTAAAGGATTAAATCATTTCCAAGTAACTATTTCACAGGGAAGGAAAAATAAAAAACACTCAAGAATATCTATGTGAATACAAGGAAAAAAAAAACAACACTCAGGCAAAATTTATAAGACTGGCATCAAATAAAAAATTACCAGGTATTTAAAGAAACATGCAAAAAATGTAACACATAATGAAGACATAAATCAATTGAAACTGACCAAGAATGGAAATAGATACTAGGATTAATAAGAAAGGACATTGTAAGTGTATTCTAAAGGTTAAAAAGTTAAGTAGAGACTGGACAAATCAACCATCAAAAAATAAAATCTTTAAGTTTTGAGATGAAAAGTATACTAAATGAAATTTATAGGGTAGATATTACAGGAAAAAAATATTAGTAAACTTGAAAACAGCACTAGACACTAACCAAAATGAAACATAGATTTTTTTTTTAAATAATGAAAGAGTATCAGTAAGCTGTGGAATGATTTCAGAGGACTAATATATGTGTAATTAATGTCCCCAATGAAGATAGAAGGCAGAACATCTATTTCAAGAAATAATAGACAAAAGCTGTCCAAGTTGATAAAAACTATAAATTCACAAATCCAAGAAGTTCAATGAAACACAATTATAAGAAAAATGAATACACCAAGACCTATCATAATTAAATTGCTCAAAAGCAATGATAAAGCTAAAATGATCAAGGAAGTTGGGGGGGGGACATGTTATGGTCAGAAAAACATTTTTTTTAAAGCAACAGACTTCTTTTTTGAAACAATGCATATGAGAAGATAGTAACATAACATCTTTAAAGTACTAAAAGAAACAAAATAAACCTGTCAATTTAGAGTTTTATATCCAGCAAAAATCATCTTTTAATTTGAAGACAAAATACTTTTCTAGACACCCAAAATCTGAAAGAAGTCATCAAAAATCAAAATCAAATGGTAAAAATACCATTTACAAGTGCATGAAAAATCTGAAATATTTAGAGTTTTGTCTGACAAATAATGTGAAATACATGTACAGTAAAAACAATAAAACATTCCTATGGGAATTAAAAAAGAACTAAGTAAATGGATAGACATATTATGTTCATGGGTCAGAAGACTCATTATTGGTAGAATGTTAATTCTCCCTTATTAATAAATTCAGAATAATTCTAATCAAAATAATATAAAGTTTTTAAAGCAGAAACTGATCAACTAAATATAAAATTCATATGAAAATTCAAAGTATTTAAAAATGTGTTACCAATTTTGAATAAGAACAAAGTTGGAAAGATAATATTACCTAATTTCAAGACTTACTATAAAACCACAAAAAAGACTGTATGGTATTGATCTAAAGATAGACACTTATATCAATGAAACAAGACAGAGAATCCAGAAAAAGCCCAATATATGTAGATATAGCTGTGTGTGTGTGTGTGTGTGTATATATATATACACACACACAAAACTGATTTTCAACAAAGGTACAAAGACAATTCAGTGGAGAATGGATACATAGTTTTTTCAACAAAAAGTGAATTTTAATCCCTTCAATAGTACCATATTCAAAAACTACTTCAAAATGAGTCACAGTCCTAAACATTCAAGGTAAAACTAGAACGTTTCTGGAAGGCAACATAGGAGAAAATCTTTGTGACCTTGGCTTCAGAGAGAATGTCTTAGACACAACACCAAAAGGATGATCCAGGAAAAATAATTGTGCAGAAAAGTGTTAATGTAGCAGGACTGAGATGTCAGCAGTTGCTTGAAAGGTTGACCCTTTCTGAGTGTCTGGAAACTTGGACTTCAGGAGGATTCCCACCATTCTCAACTGGTAAGAGTAGCACACTGAACATAAACTGTTCCTACAAACAATATGGCTGATGCTGAACACGTGCTTTCCTTCTGAGAGTCTGGAATTTTTGATATATCCTAGGAAGAAGATGCCTACAAACCAGCCCCCAATCATACCATAGGTATTGAGTCTAATGAGCTCCCCAGCAGACAACAGCTCAGGTTGTCACAACTAGATGCTAGAAGGTTATGCATCATCTGAGTCCACAACAGGAAGACTCTTGGAAACTTACACATAATTTCCTCTGGACTGCATCTTAGATACTGTTCCCTTTGCTGATCTTGTTTTGTATCCTGTTGCTGTTATAAGTTTTAGTCATGAGTATAATTGCAGGCTGTGTCCTGTCATTTTTCCTACAGAATCATCAAACATGAAGTTGGTTTGCAAGCCAGAGGCTGAGAAAAAAATATTTGCAAAGGCCTTATCTGGTAAAAATGCTACTATCTAAAATAAATGAAGAACTTCAAAATAATAATAAATGGAAAAAAATCAGTTTTATTTAAAAAATGAGGAAAATATATGAATAAACATTTCAGAAAAAAACTGTATGTATAAGTAAGTATATGAAAAGGTGGTACATATTACTAATTGTTAATATCATTAAAAGAACGCACATTTTGGGGGCTTAGTGGGTTAAGCCCTGCCTTCAGCTCAGGTCATGATCTCAGGGTCCTGGGATCAAGCCCTGCATTCAGCTCTCTGCTCAGCAGGGAGCCTGCTTCCTCCTCTCTCTGCCTGCCTCTCTGCCTACTTGTGATTTCTGTCTGTCATATAAATAAATAAAATCTTTTTTAAAAAAAGAAATATCCTTTTACAGTGTCTTCAAGGTCCATCTATGTTGTGGCATATATCAGAATCTCCTCCCTTGGCGGGGAGCCTGCTTCCTCCTCCTCTCTCCCCCTCTGCCTGCCTCTCTGCCTACTTGTGATCTCTCTGTCAAATAAATAAATAATCTTTTTTATAAAAAAAGAGAGAATGTACATTTTTACCAATGAGATATCACTACATACATATTAGGATGGCAAAAACGAACTGAGTATTGATTAGCATGTGGAGAAGCTGGGAATGTATAATAGTAGAACCACTTTGGATAACTATTTAGTAGTTTCTTAAAAAGTTAAACATATACCTACCATATATCTATCCATTCCACTCCTATGTGTTTACCCAAAATAAATGAAAGTATGTCCATATGAATGCTGGTACACACACACTCATGGAAGTTCTTTTTTTCCAATAGCTAAAAACCTGGAAGCAAGCCAAATGTCCAACAACAGAATGCAATATAATTACACTGACCACAAGACAAGTGTAATTTTATTTAAAAATTAATTCAGTATTTGTTGTAAATGGGATGGACTCAGTAGGATATAAGTTCTAAAAATTGCATACTCTGTATTCTATACATGTATTCTATGTATCTGTGACTATAAGTGTAATCACAGTGGTGATGTCAAAGTCTAAATTTGAGCTCCTTAACAAATGTAAGGTTCCTGTCCAAATGGACTTCCTAACCAGCCACATGACACCATCCCCATCTGCCCCCACAGATGTAGCTTATAGCAGGCCTAAGGCTCCCCTTTTCTTACCTTTGCTTCCAAGTCCTCTCAAGACCATGAACAAAAGACCCATATTTACTAAATCTCTACTTCATCAAAGTTCTACATGAGACACAGTGAAAGATTCTAGACTGACACAATGGAATCTGTCCTCTAGTTTGAAATATAAAGATCAAAACATAGCAAATGCAACAACAAAAGTACAAATGATGACAATGTATACTGTACCAGGCCCCAGCAGGGAACATTTGATACAATTATTGATGCCCTTGATGACACTTGGAGGTGATAAATGACTATCTTGCCTGTCAAATGTTGAAAGTCACCAAAGAGGATAATAAAATGCAATAGTGGGGTGGGGGTGGATATCAGGATGATCCAAATAGCAGTGAACATTAAAAAAAAAAAGAAAAAGTCAACACTGAGAATATAATAGGAAAATAATGAGGCTGGCTTATCTCGCCTTTTCAAGGAGATTCTTGGTACACCACTCTTGCTAACATTTTCTGCCATAACAATTTTTTTCCTTCAGAAAACACATCCAGAATTTGAAATGAAAAATCTGTCAAGCATGTGGTTGTACCACAGAGGATGGTCCACTGGGGAATGGAAGAGCTGGCATACTGAGAGAAGCATCAATTTCCAGGGTCCTAAAGCCTAATTTTTGCTATAGGCTGCCCTCCATTAAAAGGAACTTGGAAAGAAAATCAGCAGAAATTGGTTTCAGTATTCCACAAAATGTTATTTTTCATGAACTTCCAACTTAATGGAAAGCTAAGTGTTTTCAGTTACTGCATCAAACTTTTTTAAAGTTTACTTTTATTAATAATGTAAAAATATGACATTGTTTTCTCTCCCAGTCCAGTTTCTATTTTTTGACTAAAATATATTCCTCTTCAACCAGAAAATGTCACTCGATAGATACCCATGCCCCGTCAATCTTCCTCAGAGGCATTTCCCAGGTTCTTAGACAAAGAAGTGACAAGATGACTGAGGCCCCCTTACATCTGAGACAAAGGCACAATATCAGAGAGGGGGACTTGGTCATAATCATGGACCCATTTATTGTCTATATGAGGTTAATCAGGCAAAAAGTTTCCTGCATGCCTCTCAGGCTACACCTGTTTCCCAACCCCCTTTCCATCTCTGTTCCCACGTGATTCCCACCTTCAAACCCAGCCCATTCCTAGGCTCTAGAATCAGGTAGGATCTTGTACAGAAGAGACTGAAGATGCAAACTGGTGCAGTCGCTCTAGAAAACAATACAAAATTCCTCAAAAAATTAAAAATAGGAGGGCTTGGTGGTGCAGTCATTTAAGTATTCAACTCTGGTTTTCAGCTCAGGTCATGATCTCAGCATCATGAGATTGAGCTCTGGGTCAGACTCAGTGCTCAGCATGGAGATCTTGAGATTCTTTCTCTCCCTTTACCTCTCATGTTCATTCACTCTCTCTAAAATAAATAAGTCTTTTTTTAAAAAGTTAAAAATTGAACTACCCTATGATCCAACAATTGCACTACTAGGTATTTAATTAAAGAACACAAAAATAGTAATTAAAAGGGATAAATGTTGGGGCGCCTGGGTGGCTCAGTCAGTTAAAGCCTCTGCCTTCGGCTCAGGTCATGATCCCAGGGTCCTGGGATCGAGCCCCATATCGGGCTCTCTGCTCCTCAGGGAGCCTGCTTCCTCCTCTCTCTCTGCCTGTCTCTCTGCCTACTTGTGATCTGCCTGTCAAATAAATAAATAAAATCTTTAAAAAAAAAAGGGGGGGATAAATGCACCTGAATGTTTATATCAGCACTATCTATATGACCAAACTATGAAAACAGTCCAAGTGTCGCCACTGACTGATGAATGAATAAAAAAAGAGGTGGTATGTGTGTGTGTGTGTGTGTGTGTGTGCATGTGTGTATGCATACAATTGAATTACTCAGCCACAAAAAAAGAATGAAATCTTGCCATTTGCAATTACATGGATGGAGCTAAAGATTATTAAGAGTATTATATATTAAAGTCAGTCAGAAAAGAAATTACCATATTTCACTCATATGTGAAATTTAAGAAACAAAACAAAGGAGTAAAGGGAAAAAAGAAGAGGGTGTGGGGACAAATTAAGAAACAGACTTTTAACCATAGCGAGCAAACTGATGGTTACCAGAGGGGTGGTATGTGGGGGGACGCATTAAATGAGTGATGGGAATTAAGGAGGGCACGTATCCTGATAAGCACTGAGTGATATATGGAATTTTTGTATCATATACTGTACATCTGAAACTAATATTACACTGTATGTTAAATGGGAAATAAAATAAAAACTTAAAAAAAGAAAAAGAAAAGATTTAAGATGTAATTTTAATTACCTGTGATAAAAGCTGGAAGCAATCTAACTGCTTATCTAGGAGGAAATAGTTAAATATATTATGATATGCCTATACCATGGGCAACAAAATAATTATTAAAGTAATGGGGTAGATCTATATGTGCTGACTTAGGAAGTTGTCCACAACATATTGTGAAGTAATAAAATAAAGCTACTTACCAAAATGCATAGGCATATGGCCATATGTTTATAAATTTATATTTAAAAAAAACTTCTGAAAAGGAATGAACTATGCTTTAGGTGGGATGGATTGGGTAGAGGACAATTATACTTTTTTACTTTATGAAATTTTGAAGTACTGGAGTTATGATTACTTTTCCTTATTTTTTTCAAATAGAATTTTTTAAAAATCAGTAAGTAATGGAACATGTTTTCCTGTTTTCCTTTTAACTTTTCCATCATTTAGTATTGGACTAACCTAAGTACACCATGTAGCAGAAACCATGTGTGTCTTGATCACTGTTGTATCCCTTGGGCCTAAAACAGTATCTGGAATACTGAAAATATTCAGTGAATATTCCTGGGATAGATGGGTTAATTAAATAGATTAAATAGATTCAGTCTCATCACACTTTGATCTGATATCTTTGGTCTAATTGCACTCTACCACCTTATTCTCATAATCAAGCACCACCTCGTATCCCATCCTCATAATTGTGTCCCCACTTTTTTCCCTTGCAACTGACATGTTTGTCCTAACTCTTTTCTTGGTTACCTGGTCCCTGAAGCTCTGGCCTTGCTCTTGTTCCCCTCCTACCGAGTGATGGAGTCTTCCCATTTGATTCTAAGTGAGCAGCAGAAACACTGCTACTGGAGCACCTGGGTGGCTCAATAGGTTAAATGTCTGCCTTTGGCTCAGGTCATGATCCCAGCATTTTGGGACTGAGCTCCATATTGTGCTCCCTGCTCAGCAGGGAGTCTGCTTCTTCCTCTCCTCTGCCTACCACCTCTCCTGCTTGTGCTCTCTGTCAAATATATAAATAAAATCTTCAAAACAAAAATTACTGCTACCTAGAAAATACTCTATTTTGTACTGTCTACTTAGATACACTTAGATACAGTTATCCCTGAAGTTACTACTTACATATTTGTCTGGATTCCCCATAAGCTCCTTAGATAACTGGACTGCCTATTCTTTGACTATTTCTTTCCCTTTGGACAACCCCTAGATTGGCCACCTTTCCATGTTCCAAAGGTGGGTCAGCTTTCAGATGTCCTCCACCAAGGAGCAGATCTGGTTCGAAGTTCTGATCCCTTCCAGCCTACTACAACCCTACTGCAATAAACTAGGTTATCTGTCCTTGGACTTAGAAAGTGATACCCATAAGATATTTTATGAAATCCCAGAAATATATGACTTTTCCACTATCCTTTTATGGTGATATACATTTTTCTGAAATTTTTTATCCAACTTATTCACCTGAAATGAAAACACATCACCACATAATAGTCTATAAGGACCTTTGCTCCCTTCTGGCCCTGCTCTGTGGTTCTTCCTGCTCAAAAACATCATCTTCCCTTTGATTCTTTGTTCATAAACAGAAATCTATGAGATTGTACCTTTGGTACTAGTCACCCAAGAGACTCTACAGAGCCCATGGGTTCACCCTAATCCTTTGCAACCTAAATAACCACAACAATGAAAGTGCATTGTTCAAAGCTTGTGACTCTAGTAAAGATTTAAAATATATTGTCCAAGATTAAAGAGCCAACTACAGATTCAAAAGAATGTGTGTGTGTGTGTGTGTGTGTGCGCGCGCACATGCACACTCATGCATGTGTGTAATAATGGTACTTGTTAGGATCCTGCCCTAAACTATTTTGTATATTACATGTTCCATTTAGCAGAAGTCAGCTGTTATTCACTATAAAATTCATAAAGAAAAAAAAATCAAGCCATGCTATCTATAAACATAGCTAGATTGAAGTGAGTGAGCGACTATGTTTCAGGTAAGGTCAGGGATCCAGGAACATCTGAATTTTGCTCTCAGTCCACTCTTCTTTAAGATCCGTGACAAAATGTCATGATCAGAGAATAACACAAAGAATATTTCATATCTGTTGGAGCTTAGGTCCTGAGGCATAAGAGAGGAGCCTATCTGGCACAGGCCACAAAAAGGAAAGGTCATCTTCTGCCTAAGCCAAAGAACCCCTCAGGCCCTGGAAAGATTTGCTCCATCTACTTTTACTGCAAGGTCCATAGCTGAGTCACATGATTCACTGCTACAAGGCAGGAAACACAATGGCCAACAAGAAGCAAGAGACCCAGTGAAGACCCGGAGTATTTGTGGCAGGCCTCAATCAACTGGCCCTTGGTCTTCCTCAATTCAAAAGTCATACATATTGATTAGTTATTTGTTGGGGGGAGGGACGTTCCTTCAGAATGAGGCTCTACAGAGAAAAATGCAGATGGCTGGGCTTTCTCTCAGAGAATCAGTAACCGAAAGGCTGTCTCCTCCCAGTTAATACAAAAAGAGTGTCAAAAAGTCCATCTCAAAACCACACAGGTCTCCAGTCCTCTGAGAGCTGCACCACTGGGATTGAGGCCTTGTACAATGTCCCAGAACCTGACCCATTCAGAAAAACAGCATTTATGGGAAGAAGGAAGTGGGCAATAGTAGCTAGAAGCTTCTCTTGACTAACAGTGTGCTTTATTTCATTTCCACTTATTCCTCCCATAACTAATAAGACTCAAAAGCTCTATGCCACAGTATGAGAAACTATGCCATATGAATAGGTCATTATTGACCTTGTCTCTTCAACTGTCACCAGCACATAGGTCATCTCTATTCTCAGCACCAGGCTAGTTCTGCTAAATCGACCAAAAACAGAATGTCTGTCTCTGAACCAAATAATATTTTTCAAATTTCCTTTCCCTCTGGCAGTAGATAACTAATCACATGGTCAAATCACTTTCACCAAGAACATTCCTCGACCATGAACTCTCATACTGTAAGACACCCAAGGTCACACATGATCTAACCTGGAATACGATATGAGACATAAGAACTCTAAGAAAAGTTAAGATTTCAGTTGCTTTGAGGGTTTTTTCCCCCATTATGTAAACTCCTAAGAAATTTAAAGAAGGGGGAAAATGCTTAAATTGTAGGTGTTTTTAAAATCACAATTACACCAAAAAGCAAAATAGTCTCCCTGCTGAAATATATTTTCAAGGAGCAACACTGCCTCAAGTCAAAGGCAGGAGTCTAACTCAATAGGGACCTTTTAAAAGAAGAAAGGGCCCCAGCCTTGCACGCCAGTGAGCTCCACTACTCTTCAGCTAGCCAACTCAACCATACCAATGTTCAAGCCAATCCTTCAAAATGCTGTCATAGGCATAGGAAATACTCCCCATCCCTAGGAAAACTCTGCAATAGTGCAACTGTCCTAAATCAGGAAGCAAATGACCTTCAGGATGCTCTGGGTGACTATGTACTGGCAAAGCTACAGCCTTCATGCAAGCTTCATCTTTTCTAGATTTTCCCTACATTGTGAAAGGGAGTACTACTCTCCCTATCTGTCTCTACTATTCAACCACACTGAACTTCTTCTAGTTCCCCAGAGACGATCCCAAGGGCCTCCTTCCCAATATACTGTTGTCTGTGTGTTCTAACCTGATTTTCAACAAAAATACTTCCTAAGGGATAGTTTTCCTGTGTCCCCAGACAACTTAGTTCCTGCTGTTACATGTTTCCAAGGCACTTCTCTTCACTGCAGTTGAAGCTTGTGTTTAATATCGGACTCCCCACCGAACCATGCATTCTATGAAATCCAGGGACCATGCCTGTCTTGATTACTTCTTTATCCCAGGCTTCTAGCACAGGGCCAGCACATGGTATTTGCTTAATAGTTTTCCAAATGAACAAATGAATTTATAATTAACCAAGAAAATATATTCCAATAGAAAATATATGTGAGACAGGAAAGTTCTCCAACTCTCAGAGTATTGCAACTCAGCTGGACAAAGGTCTTAAGTCAAAAATAAAAAAAATAAAAAATTCTATCAGTTTTAAATGATTCTCCAGTCATACCATCTCTGTGCAATTTCTGCTTGGGGTCTAGCTAGGCTTTGTCGGGAAGATTCAAATCTATAAATGAATGCTATAATAGAGCAATAGATGTGAAAAAAATTCAGCTCTCATTTCTTGGCAGCATGACCTTGAGGAAGCCATCTGACCTCTCTGAATTCAGTTATTCACCTATAAAAAGATAATAATTATCCCTGAGGTATCCTATATGAAAGAATTTGCCAAATTACAAAAGGCCAGACATGTAAAAAACTATTATAATGTTGAAAACACATCAGAATTTCAAATAGAAAAATGCAGAATTGCAGGATCGGAGAGTCCAAACAAATTTCCCTTGCAACCCAATGAAAAAATGACAAGGCCAGAGACTGTGAACATGTGGTCTGGGAGGACTCCAGTCACCCTGCCCACCAGACAGCACCACTATTCCTGCCAAAGGAGAGGCTGGATGCTGATTTTATTTAAATAGATTCCATTCCATTAGATTGTCTCATGATAAAAATATTTTCCCATATTCTCCATGAATTCACAATGAAGTTCAACAATGTATAAAAGCCACTGAAGCAAGAACACAAACTAACAGAATCTGGGCTTATAAGGGAGGATGGCCTCACACTTATAATTCAAGCACTGCCTTCTGAGAGGCTAAGTAGATAGGTTTTAATATTAAGAGAAAATTGTCACATTAGGAAAACCTAAGAAGGTAGTGTTATAGTCTCTGGAGATGACCCAGTTCTGATGTAACCAAGAATATTTTACTACCAATGAGAACCCTGATAGCAGCACCCTATCTCATCCCATCCTGTGCCAGAGTGGGACAGTAGAATGGGGAGCTAAAGATTCAACAAACTGCAAGTTATTTACTTTGAATCACTCAATCTCTCTGAGATTTTGCAGTGGTCATAAGCATGCGTAAAAAGAGCCATGTGGAGGCATAACTAGAAGTTCCAACCTGGAGAAGGCACTGCTGGGGACCCAAGTCAGCAAGTACTGGAGGAGAATCAGAGATAGAAGTTGGTGGCTGTGGTCTAGTGGGACTGGCTCAGAACAGGGCTGCTTCTCATTTGCAACAACAAGGACCCTCATGGTGGGAGCAAAGAGTCTGGGCTTAGCTACCTTAGGTCACGGCAGAACAAAAGCTGGCCCATAGGGCTGAATTTCCATTGGTAATAGCTCCTTCAGGGACTTTGTAGAAAAGCTGCCAGTAGAAATCCAGAGGCTTCCCACTATGAGCTGTTCTCCCAAGTGATAAGTCAGATGTAAACCAAGAGACCTTTGGATTCCTCATTAAAGTGTGCTGTGACAGGGTGTCCCTAACTCCAAGTTCTTGCTCACTGCTAATCATTTCCTATACTTCTTGCTCCCATCATGGAGTCAGCCAGCAAAAAACCCAAAGCCCACTCAAATCTGGCATCTCGCCTTTGAAGAGATTAAAGTTTAAGTTAGGCACTCATGATGCATCTATTACAAATACACAAAGTGAATGCAAATGTTCACAATCATATATGTCTGAGCCACCCCAAGCACTCCAGAGAAATTCACTCTGCTGCCTGTATATTTGGTTAGTGAAGAAACATCAGAGGAAGAAGCTGTTTAGCTTTCAGAAGCAAATCCTCTAATAATCATGGGAACTGTCAGCTTTGAAAAATGTAAATTTCATGAAACTCCTGTGGGGTCCCCCACAGTGTTTTGCATATGGTTTCAGAAGGGAAATCTTTATTGATATTCTGCAGAGATTGCAGCAAAATCTACCCAGGGTCCCCAACTTCCTGCAAATCCTCCTAATGAATCCCTAGGTAAAAGTGAACAGTTATGATATTCCCAGAGTAAAGTAGGCTTCAGACCAAAACATCGACTCTCTCCGTGGAAAAGAGAAATAAATCCTATTATCTCCATGTGCTATACACACTTCTTATTTTTCTGCCTTGCCTAGGAGGATTCATCCATCTAGATTAGGTGACTTGAGTTTTGGGATTCTTTCAAGAAGCTTCTTCTGCCTGTCTGATACTCGAGCCCTAAGATAGCATATAAGAATGAAATGGCCCAACTGAAAGGGGCTTTGGGTTTTCTTCTGAACTGCGTACAGAGACCTGTTTTATTATGAAGGCTCTGAACTCCCATGTAAGGCTTGAAGAGCGGAAAGCAAGAACAGGTTATAGATAGGAGAAGGCTGCAAGCCTGAGTACTTCTAACTCCCCATTCTAGTTCACTAACATACAATAGCAAAAAGCATTCTGTCCTCTGCAGCTTGTTTTGATAAGTCCTTATATTATGTATCCTGTATCTATGTCCATATTCTACAAATTGGTCCCATAATTTCCCCACCTGAAGGTCTTTTCACTAGGAGAAAAAGGGGGGGGGGGCATATGGACCTAACATATACAGAACATTCTACCCAAAACAGCAGAATTCATATTCTCAAGCTCACCTACAATGGTCTCTGGAACAGGTCACAAGTTAGATAACAAAACAGGTCCTAGTAAAGATAAGAAGACTGAAATCACACTATTTTGTCTGACCACCATGGAATGAAACTAGAAATTAATCACAGAAGGAAAATTGGAAAATTCATAAATATGTAAAATTTAATTACACACTTTGGAACAACCAATAGGTCAACAAAGAAATCAGGAGAAGAATTAGAAAATATCTTGACAAAAGTGAAAACACCATACAACAGACATACCAAAACTTATGGGACGCATCAAAAGCAGTACTAAGAGGGAGGTTTAGAGCTCTAAACATCCAGATTAAAAAAGAGGAAAGACCTCAAATCACCACTTCACTTTCCACCTTAAGGAACTAGAAAAAGAACAAAGCCTGAAGTTAGCAGAAGGAAAGAAAAAAATAAAAATTAGAGCAGAAATAAATGAAGTAATTAAAAAATGAACAGAGTTCATTTTTTGAAAATATCAACAAAACTGAAAAACCTATAAGCCAAGAAAAACAGAGAAGATTCAAATAAATAAAACAAAAAAATGAATGAAGAGACATTATAACTCATAACACAGAAATACATAGGATCACAAGAAACTACTATGAACAATTGTATGCCAACCAATTGGCCAACCTAGAAGAAATGGGTAAACTTCTAGACACCTACTACCTATAAAGACTGAATCATGAAGAAACAGAAAATCTGAACAGACCAATAATGAGTACAGAGATTGAGGCAGTAATCAAAAACCTCCCAACAGGAGAAGCTCCAGACCAGATGGCCTCACTGGAAAATCCTACCAAATATTTAAAGAACAATTAACACCAATTCTTCTCAAAGTTTTTGAAAATATTGAAGAAGAGAGAACATTTTCAAATTCATTTTATGAGGCCAGCATTATCCTGATACCAAAGACAGAAAAAGACCCTAAAGAAAAAGAAAACTACAGGCTAATAATCTTAATACATAGATGCAAAATATTAGCAAACCCGATTCAACAAGATCATTCACCATGACCAAGTAGGAGTTATCCCTAGGATGCCAGGATGTTTCAACATATAAAAATAAATCCAGGGGGCACCTGGGTGGCTCAGTGGGTTAAAGTCTCTGCCTTCAGCTCAGGTCATGATCCTGGGGTCCTGGGATGGAGCCCCGCATCGGGCTCTCTGCTCAGCAGGGAGCCTGCTTCCTCCTCCCTCTCTGCCTACTTGTGATCTCTATCAAATAAATAAATAAAATGTTTAAAAAAAATCAATCCAGGTGCTACACCACACTAACAGGATGAAGAATCAAAGCATATGATTATTTTGATACAGATAATACACTTGTCAACATTCACCACCTTTTCATGATAAAAACATTCAACAAACTAGGTATAGCAGAAAATTATCTCAACCAAAACGAAAGCCACATACAAAAGTCCCACAGCTAATTTTACACTCAATGGTGAAAACTTGAATGCTCTTCTTCTGAGATCAAGACAATATAAACTGTAATTCAATATACTACTGGAAGTCCTAGGCAGAGCAGTTTTCTATTTTCCAAATAGAAAAGGAATATGTAAAATGACCTCTTAGCAGATGACATAATCATATATAGGAAATCCTAAAGATTTCATGGAGGAAATACTGGAACAGAGAAATTCGGCAAAGTGCAGTTACAAAATCAACATAGGAAAATCATCTGTGGTTTCTACATGCTAACAATAAACAAACGATACAAAAAGGAACTTAAGAAAGCAATCCCAGGGGCACCTGGGTGGCTCAGAGGGTTAAACCCTCTGCCTTCAGCTCAGGTCATGATCCCAGGGTCCTGGGATTGAGCCCCATGTCAGGCTCTCTGCTCAGCAGGGAGCCTGCTTTGTCTTCTCTCTCTGCCTGCCTCTCTGCCTACTTGTGATCTCTGTCAAATCAATAAATAAAATCTTTAAAAATTTTTTAAAAAATAAAAAAAAGAAAGCAGTCCCATTCACAGCAGCATTTAAAAAGAATAAAATAGTAAACTTAACCAAGGAGGCCAAAGACCCTAGACTAAAAAATACAAAACATTGCTGAAAGTCATTGGTGAAATAATGATTAAATGGAAGGCCATCCAATGTTCATGAATTGGAAGACTGAATATTTTTTAAATATCCATTCTACTCAAAGTGATCTGTAGATTCAAGACTATCCATGTTGAAGTCCCAATGGCATATTTTGTAGAAATAGGAAAAACAGTCTGAACTTTCATATGGAACCCCAAATAGCTAAAATCATCTTGAAAAAGAATAAGGCTAGTGGTCTCACAACGATTGACTTCAAAACATATTACAAAGCTACAATAATCAAAACAGTATGGTATTGGCATTACAACAAACATGAAAAATGAAACAGAATAGAGAGCCCAGAAAGAAACCTACTCATACACAGTCAAATTATCTTCAATAAAGTTGCCAAGACACACAATGGGGAAAAGATAGTCTGTCACAAATGGTGCTGGGGAAAACTGGATATCTACATGCGGGGAAAAAAAAAAAAAAAGAAAGAGAAAAAAAGATAAAGAAATTGTACCCTTATCTTACACCATAAACAAAAATAAAGTATTTAAGGGCATGGTGTCCTGCCTCAAGGGCCACAAGCGCTTCTGCCGGTGGCGCAACTGTCAGTGCACCAACTGCCTGCTGGTGGTGGAGTGCCAGCACGTCATGGCCTCCCAGGTGGCACTCCGGAGGCAGCAGGCCACTGAGGACAAGAAGGGGCTTTCCAGGAAGCAGAATAATTTCGAGCGCAAAGCTGTGTATCAGAGAAGTGAATAGGAGGAGAGAGGACTCAAGATGGCGGAGAAGTAGCAGGCTGAGACGACATCAGGCAGCAGAAGATCAGATAGATACCTATCAAACCATTCCGAACACCTACGAATCCAACAGGAGATCAAAGAGAAGAAAAACAACAATTCTAGAAACAGAAAGTCGACCACTTTCTAAAAGGTAGGACCAGTGGAGAAGTGAATCCAACGCGATGGGAAGATAGACCCCAGGGGGAGGGGCCGGCTCCCAGCAAGCAGCGGAACAAAGGAGCACAAAATCAGGACTTTTAAAAGTCTGCTCCACGGAGGGACATCGCTCCAGAGGCTCAACTGGGGTGAAGACCTCACGGGGACAGCATGGACTCAGGTCCTGCGGGGTCACAGAAGGATCAGGGGTGTCTGAGTGTCACAGAGCTCACAGATATTAGAGCAGGGAAACC
>RCUC01000675.1:0-13934 GCA_003697995.1 Taxidea taxus jeffersonii | reverse complement strand
CAGGTGTATAATCCTGTACAACGTTTTTGTCTCCAGAGGTTTCAGTCCTCCTTCCTGTGAACCCTTTGAACACCTGCAGCTGGGTTCATGCCACTGCCACTTAGTAGGGTTTGTCATATACTTTTGTTGTTTCTGTATTTTCTGGATCAGTTAAAGCCTTTCCCTGCCAAGGGGCTGATGATTGCACTGTAGCAAAGACCCTGTTAAAAATGGGTTTCTCCCTTGGGAACCCATTTTGATTGGAAAATTCGCTTTCTGTGAATTCCAGTGACCAGGGCACATATTTAACTGGGCAAATCACAGGAGCCTTTAGGGAATATTTTCAGACTTCTTTGAATTGTCTCAGTATACAACCTTTTACTGATCCATTGTTCTGCATGCTGGTCTGTCCAACTACTGTAAGTCTGTGATGTCCAGTGCTCAAGCCTGTCATCAACAGGTTATGGAAGCCTTCCTAGATCACAGTTAAAAGGATCCTCTCCATCACAGTTTATAGCCTGGTGATTAAGTATTTGAGATACATCATTAGAGGAAGACAGCCCTTGAAAACCAGTAAAAGAGAGACCTTACTAAGTCTCCTTCTGTAAAATTCAAATGTATTGAGCTTCAAGTGCACATCCAACAGCTACAGAAGGCTCCACCTGACACCTGGTCCTGCACAGACACTTGATATTTCTGAATCTACTTGGAAGTAATTGAAATAGCTGACATCTGGTAGACCATGCTCACCCAAGGCAATGGATTGAGACTCCAAGCTTTAACCAAACATGTGATCCTTTATCTCTCTTCTCTTTTCCTTTACTCTGGCAATGGCCTGGAAAGATAACACCTTCATCTGTATCTCCCAGGTCATTGCGACAGCAGTATCCTCTGGAATTTAGAGCAATCTTTTATTTCAGGCTACCAGAAAATTCAACCCTGGTCTGAAAATTACTCAAGCTGAATAAGACATCTCATTGGTTAACTTGCCTACATTCATGTTCTGAGATAGAAGGGAACTACCAGGAACAATTGTGATCCAAGATTCAAGCCTTTGGCTGGCCTCACTTCCCTGGTTAGGAATAAACATAGATGGAGTATGATAAAGACCTTTTCCTTCATTCTTGAAATTGTTGCAGAACCGCTTGCCAAAGCAATGTCTGCTCAACAAGAATCCTTACACTCTGGCCAAAGGAGTTCTTGAATATAATATAACCTTGGTTATCTCTTAGCTGAGCAAAGCTGCATCTGTGCTGGTACACAACAGCATGTGCTATACCCTGAGGAAGAGTTCTGGGGGAAGTTAAAACCCAATAACATCAGACTACTGAGGAAGCCACATGGCTTAAAAGAGAGACTCCTTCAGCAAGGACTTTCTTATTCATTTGTTTTTAATTGCTTTGAGTCTTGGAGAACATATCCTCAAATTGCACTCCAAACATTGGGAATTATCTTGTTTATCATAATCAATATAATCTGTGTGGTGCCTTATGTTTTCTCAAAAGCTCTAAATGCAAATGCAGAGACACTGACCTGCATACTAATGATCTTTGTAAGAGTGGAACTTCACACAAAAAATGAGAGCATGACCAACTCAAAAATTTAAGACTGAAGTGGTGGCCTGTGAACATCACAATGGTTAATCAAAAAGGTCAAGAACTGTGAATACTCCACTGAGGAACAAGTACTGTGAGCACTTCAGAGCAGCTGCTGGGAGTGACGTTAATGCCTTCCATTTAGAGCCCATCTCTCAGTTAAGCTGAGAGTCTGATCAAAAGGTGGGGTTGTTGAAAAGGAAAACCACAGGCTCAAAATGCCTTCACTTGGCTTAGGGCCCTAAGTTGGTAAACCAAGACTTAATACCTTCCCAACTGCAGTTTCAACATCCAGAACTATATAACATTTAGTCATCCCAGGTGGGAATTTCCTGGTCAGTGCTAGGAAGTCTACGGATTGACAGATGGATTCTTAGTTGGTAATGTTTTATTTTCTCCCTTGCTGCCTTGTTTTTAAGATTTATTTATTTATTTATTTGTGAGTTGGGGAGTGGGCAGAGGGAGAGGGAGAGAAACACAGACAAGCTCTGTGCTGAGCACAGATTCTGTGCAGGGCTGGATCCCAAGACCCTGAGATCAGGACCTGAGCCATAGCCAAGAGTCTGACACTTAACTGACCACCCATGCACTCCATCTCACATGCTATATTGAAAAGTTTTTTTTTTCCCTTGGCCATTTGGAGCACCCCTCTCTCTGCTGAATAGGATACTATTCAATCCATTAATAGAACAATTAATACAATCCATTATATCTTTAAACCTTACTGAACTACATTTGTCTTACTTCACAGATTCTTATTTCGTGCATTTACCTTTGCTTACCTTTTATTTACCATAAACATTTACCTTTGCTTTCACCTGGCCTGTAATGAAGAGCCCATGAAATTATGTTAGTGAAAATGTTTGCTGTGGAAAACATAACAAGGGTGAATTTATTCACAAACTTATATTAATGTACATCATATCCTAAAACTAATGTAAGTATGATCACAGAGTCAGCCCCAAGGTTTCAGTTCTACCGCTCACTAACAGAGAACAAAGCATATATTTAATATAACAACTGGGCTAAGTGTGATGTTGAATTTTGATTTTTCTAGTGATCAGAGGAAAGTAAAATGGAGAGTTAAGTTCCCCGGTGAGCATTATGGTAAAGGAGAAGTTCTTGTTTATGATGTATTTTAGTTGACACTTATTTCTGAAATGAGTATCTCCCAGAGTATTCTCACATAACAAAGCTAAAGAGGACATTTCTGTTCATGGAATTCTGCAGTGGACATCTAGTGCTGGTTCTTGGGAGCTTTTTTCTCTTTTTGTTTTTGAGAAAAGTTTGTTTATATGTATACTATACATGAAAGCACAGAACAGTGAGTGATTCTCAAGAGAAAACTCATCTTTTCCATGATTTGACCAGCCTTGGTTGAGAAAGAGCACCTAGAAACATATACACATTTTATTATGCATACTGTTACCTTAACGTCTGCATACCAATCGATGCATGATGTTAAGATATTTTTATTTATCTTTTTTACAGTTTTTATTTTCATTCCAGTTAGTAACTTACAGTATTATATTATTTTCAGGTGCACAATATGATGGATAAAGTCACTGTATGAAAAGAAGGAGACATTGAAAGCACTTTAAATTTAGCTTTTTAGGCTATTTTAACACTTGACATAATTATGCTAACATTATCCTTCTTGGGATTTACCCCCGTGCCTATACCTCAAACCCACTTCTTCCAGAGCACACCTGCCACTAGCATCTACGCAGAAAATTCTCTCAGGGCTGTCTCTCACTGATTACATCCAGGGCGTGCCAGTGACGTCAGAGAGCAGCCCGGCAGCCACAGGGCAGAGATATGGCAGTAAGGAGAGCCAGCAGGGTGGAGGCAACAGTGTGGAGTGGTGAGACAGCAGTGGGGCAGTGTCCCAGAAACTGGAAGGGTTGCAGCAGGGCAGCAGGGGCAACAGGGTAGGGCAGTGGGAAAGCAATATCTTGGGGTGGCAGGCAGGTTGGCAGGGGGTGGTGGGCAACACTAATACAGAGGCGTGAGGTGGGGTGCACCTGTGTCTCAAGGGGGGGGCGAGGGAAGCAGGTGGCAATAGGGTGGATGGTGGGTGCTGCAGCGATTTGGTGCTGGCAGCCAGGGAGTAGTGGCTGGTGAGGGGAGGTGGGAACAGTGGGGTGGGAGCCCTTGAAAATGGGGTGGGGCAGCTGGGTGGCACCCGGTGGGTGCAGTGAAGCTAGATGGTAGCTTCAAGGGACCAGAAGGGGCCAGTGAGAGGGGCAGCAGCGAGGTGTGGCATGGTGTGGTGGGCATGGCAGCAGGGCACATTAAGGGTGCAGGGCTGCAAAGCCAGCAGCAAACATAGCAGCTGGATCTGGGGCAGCAGCAGATTGGCAGTGAGGTGGTGGTAAGAAGCAGAGGGGAAGGGGGCAGAGTGGCTGGGGTGGCAGTGGAGGGCAGGCGCATTGGGGCAGCAGCAAGGCAGTGGGGATGCAATGTCATTTGGTGGCAGTCACAGCATTGAGGTGGCACAGTGGGGTGGCAGTGGCATTAAGGGGACACAGTGGGTCAGCAGCGGAGTGAGTGGGGGTGAAGCAGGACGGTATTGGAGTGGGGGTTAATTGTGGGGGTGGGAAGGATCAGTGGGGAGGCAGTCTCATGGTAATGGGGCACAGTATCGGCAGTGGGGCAACCAAGAAAGCAGCGGTGACCTTGCAAATATAGGCAGCAGTACCGGACCAGTAGGTGGGGGGGGGGTCAGGGATGAGGGGTGGGGGCAGGGTGGCAAGAAGGGGCAACGTGAGCAGTAGTTTGGGGAGGGAATCAGTGGCACTGGGGGGATGTGCAGCGGGACAGCAGAGCACTGAGGTGCAGTAGCAGCAGTGGGTGGGACATCGGGGCAGGAATCAAGGGCAACTTGGTAGGGCAATGGGGCAATAATGGCATGAGGTGGTAGGCGGGGCAGTAGGGCTGTACAGGCAGAGAAGGAGGTGGCAGCCAGGTGATAACCCTAAGGTAGCGGGGCTAGACCAGTGGGAGAGGGAGCAGAGATCACCAGAACCAGGGGAGGGGGCAACCAGGCAGTAGTGGCACAGGGAGGGGTGATGGGGCCCCTGGGGCAGGAGCTGCATTAAGCCCTAGTGGGGCAGCCTGCAGCACCAGGGTGGGGGGCGGTGGAATCTAGGCAGCAGCGCAGGGGGAGAAGAGGTGTGAGAAAGTTCCCCAAGGCAGCGGGGCAGCAACAGCCTGGTGATCTTGCTGTGCTGGGCCTAAATGAATGTCAAGGGGGCAGGCAGTGAAGCACAGCAGAGACTGGGGGCACAGGGCAACAGTGGAGCTGTGGCAGCAGAGGTAAGGGGGGTGGTTTGTGGGGCACAGAATGATGGCAGGGGTGCATGTGGGGGGGCAGCAATATGGTAGCTGCACAGGGGAGGGTGACATTCAGGGCAGCAAGAGCACAGCAATGGGCATGGCAGCAGGGAGCCATGGCAGGAAGGGAGCAGCTCCTTGGTACTGGTGCATGGGATTGGGGCAGGACCAGCCAGCCATTGGGGGGGGGGGTGTCAACATCATTGGAATGGTGGGTGGGGCAGTGGGGCTGCAGGGGCACAAGGAGTTGGTAGCCATGTAGTAACAGTCAGGTAGGGGGACTGGACCAGCGGGGGAGGGAGCAGAGGTCACTAGAGCCAAGGGAGGGGCAAAACAGGCAGTAGAGGCACGGAGGTGTGGCAGAGCCCATGGGGCTAGCACTGCATGACACCCCAGTAGGGCACTAGTACGGCACCAGGGGGGGTGAGGGCAATCTGAGCTGCAGCACCCAGGAGAGGGGGAGGGAACACCTCAAGGGAGCAGCCCAGCAGCAGCAGTACAGCAGCAGCTGGGTGGGCATGATGGGGGGTGGTCTACAGTGCATATCAACGGGGTGGGGCAACAAAGCACAGCAGAGGCCTTGGGCACAGGGCAGCAGAGGAGCTGGGACCACTGAGGTAAGGGAGGTGGTGTGAGGGGCACAGCAGGGTGGCAGGGGTGCAGGTAGGGGAGCAGCAATGTGGTAGCAGCACTGGGGTGGGGGTTGGACATTTCAGTCAGCAGCAGCACAGCAGTGCACATGGCAACTGGGAGGCAGTGGAGCAGAGGGAGTGGAAAGAAGCTCAGCCATAGTGCTCGGGTACGGGGTGGGGCAGCTAGGCAAAAGCCACTATCAAAGGACTCTTCATGGGGCTTCTCCTTTTTGTTCTTTGTTGTTTTCTCCCCTGCTTTGTTGTTTCCCCTTCTTTCTTAATTTCTTCTCTGTCTTTCCAGGTGGTGCCAGGAACCCTTCACTGCACTAACTTCCAGAGGACAGATGGTCCTTTCCCTTCAGGAAGATCCAGACAGAGTTCTCCCCTGCACTCAGCCACCTCTGCATTTCACAACTCTTAAACAGAGAGTTGGTCCCCAGGTGACCAGGACTGACCCAAATGTAGGGACAGATCTATGCCCCTATTCAGCAGGAAGAAGTTACAGAAGATGAAACCTTCCTCCTTCAACAACCTTAACAACTGAAGGGTCTAAACTGTTCAGGGGGGGCATGAGAAGGGAGGAGAAGGCTAGCTCAGCAAAATGCAGGAGCTGGCATGCCACACACCGCCCCTCTGGACATGGGAAATGGGTGACATTCCTCAGGCTCTCTGGCTGCCCTAAAGCTGAGGAAAGAAAAAAAAAAATAGATTCTTCACAAATAGAAATAAAAAACCTGCAAGGCTGGAGTCTCCCTCAGTTTGCAAATGTCCTAGTGATTGCCAAGAAAGAGGCTTGCTTGTCAATAGGCTAGCTAACTTCCAGAGTCCTGTAACTCCATTTGCTGAAAACCTAACATCTCCCTCCACTCCATAACACTGAGGGAGGCTGAGGCAGAAGGAAATGTCAATAAAACAGAATTTCTTTCAGAACCTGCAGTCCCTTGAGAAGGACCTGTGAGAGGAGGAAGGTATCATTCCTCCAGGAAGTTCCCAACTTTCTTCCTATCAGTGCCTTACTAGAAGGAACAACCACCTTCACTTGACAAGAGAAAAACCTCTGCTATCCTGTGTGTCTTCTCTCATACTGAAACATTCTTGCAAAACCTCTCTTTTTCCTGACCTTCCCCAATGCCATAGTAGAGAGTCAGCCTCCCATCACGACCCCAGCATAGCAACCCTTTTTACCCATGGGTCGTGTTCCTGTGCTTTAATAAAATCACCTTTTGGCTACAAAGACATCTCAAGACTTGACAGTCGGCCTTGAACTCTAACGTCTTTCCTACATCAGTCCTGTCTCTTGTAAGGCTTCTGTGGAAACACCACTGCAACACTGTCCCATTTCTGTCAACCATTCCATCTCCATCCACCTAACCCACTGCATATTCTGTGGCCTCTGAGGACAGGACACTTCTGTGATTCTTGGACTGAAACCATCACATGGCACCTCTTTCAGTCCTCCCCTTTGTGGAGTTTGCCCATCTTAGTCTACCCAGCATTCCATCTTCACTTTCTTTTTCTCACATGTTTATCTGGTCAATAGGTTCTAATCACCAATAACCAATAACATGTTTCTACTCCTTAGTAGATGACCCCATTTCTTTCCTTTGCCATCAAGCTCAAATCTTAACTCTCAAATGTTTGTCTCACAACTTTCAAAAATTTTATTTCCCCTAATGCCTCTCTACCAGATTATCTTCTCCCTTTTTATCAAACACTTCCTTCCTTCCTTTCTTTCCTTCATTGTCTTCTTTTTCTGTATATTCCTTCCTTCCACCCCCTCTTTCTTTCTTTTGTTCTGTTAGTCACCATACAGTACTTCAGTAGTTTTTCATGTAGTATTCCATGACTTATTCTTTGCATATAAGACCCAAGTGCTCAAGGCAATACCTTCCCTATCAAAAAGGATGAAATGGTACCCACACAGGTGCATCTCAAAGGATCTGCTTCTCTGCAAGTCAATGGGAAGCTTCACTGGCCTTCCACACTACAGCTGGACATGGGGTACACTAAGCATTCGCCACAATCTCCTGTCTTCCAAGACACTGAGCATATGGTTGTCCCACCAAAAATCTGAATAGTTTCACTTCTCGACTGAAATGGCCCCAGGCAAGCCATGGCCTGAGTGTCTGTAAAAGTCACTGGCTTCAGCACAGCTCACTTATATAGCTCTGGAAACTTAAACATCTAAAATTTAACCAGAAGTTGAAGTGGGTGTGAGGCTACCATGTAGAAATATCTATCTGAATTCAGGAAAGTAAAACTGCACCTGACTGGAAGAGGTATGCAGAGGTTTATGCAGAGACTGTACCTGAAGGAGGAGGCTGGAATTCATACGTTGAGTCAGGAGGGAAGGAACAAGAGTGAACATTCCTTCCACAGCCTCTCCCATCCTGGCCATTAGCAGAGGTTTCACACAGCCCAGGAACCCAGCCAATGCTGGGGCACAGGAGGTAGATTTTACATGTACCTCACCTCACTCCCACATGTGTTAACTCACAGGGAGGGAAACCTTGTATTTACAGCCAATGTGGAAGAGCCTTCAGGCATGTGTCCTTGTTAAGGGACATCAGAGCTCGTTCATCCTGGATTGCACCACACACACTTCCCCAGTGTGGGAGAGCCTTTAGGGCTCTAAACTTGGGAGACATGAGAGAACACACCCTTCCGAGAAAACTAATCATGATACGCATGGGGGAAACAGTTTTAGGGCACTGCTCACATCTGTACACAGCAAAACCACCAGAGCGATGTCTCAGGAATGTAACGAAGGTGGGAGACCCTTCAACCAGAGATCTCTACTCTTATTCACACCAATGACCTCAAACGGGATAGAAGCCATGTGGTGGGATTGCTGTACAAGAGCTCTCAGCAACATGCATCCCTTCGAAGCACATTCACATGGACAGAAACTGATTGAAGGCCATCTACAAGGGATAGGATTTAGTCCAGCCACACCCTTAGCCAGCACCTGAGGATGCACACAAGTGGAAACCCTGACAAATGCGGTTAATGGGGAAGAGCCTTTAGATACAGCTCTCACATTTGGAGACACCAGACAACTCAGAGCAGAGAAACCTGTGTCTGTCATCACTGGGGTACCACCTTTACCCAGAGGACCCACCTTTCTCACCATCATGGAAATCACACAGTACAAACCTTGTGTCTCCAATCAATGAGGCGGAGCCTTTTGCCAGAAGCGGTCCCTCTCCCAACACCAGAGAACACACACGGGGAGAACCCTGTGCACTATATCCTGGTGGGAGAAGCTTCAGCTGGGGCTCTGGCCTGAGCTCCTACTACAATCTCAGAATGTGCATCATCCCTCACACAGGAGTGTAGGTGCAGGGACCTCCTTGGACACCTTGCATCATCGCAGCTGCTGAATGCCAATGAAATGGATGTGAGAACCCCATTCCTCACAGAGCCAACACATGAAGGACATGGGAGGATTCACATAGAAGAAAATCCTCTCAGTGTGATGAGGAAAGGAATGTCTTCAGGTCTCCCTTATTCCTCAGCCATCAAGGACATCCTCACACTGAAGAAACACTGATCCCAATGAAAGGGGGAAATTCTTCCCCTGACCCTCACACCAGTAAATAAATGGGCAAATACAACCCAAGGAATGCCTTAGTGTGAACTTGACAAACAAACTCAGACACTGACAATTTTTCACTGCAAACACATACAATTGGGTAATGTTCTGAGGGATGCTGAATGCAGTATTTAGTAACCAATAGCTAGAAATAAAGCAAATCTGCTTCCATCCATCAGTACTTGAACAAAAGCCAGTATTGCCGAACAGGCGGGGTCTCACAACCATGCACACTGTGCCAAGTAAGAACGGGGGACCTTTCGTTTACTAGCTCTCACAATTGAGACTGGTACTGTCTCTATAGGAAGTTTTACACATAAGTACACAGCCTGTGATCCATGAGAAAGTAACTTGGAGTATTACCTCAGAAATGTAGAATACAAGGTGATGTATGTTCATGAAAACATTAATCTTTCAATGTATGTAGATCGCAAGGATGAATTGCAACAAGATTCAACAAAGACATGATTTGTGATCTACCTCATGTATCTTTAAGTCTACTGTTATTATGTTCATAATTTAGAATGGACTTATAAATTAATTTCATATTTAAAAATATTTGTATTGGGGCGCCTGGGTGGCTCAGTGTGTTAAGCCATGCCATCAGCTCAAGTCCTGGGATTGAGGCCCTTATCGGGCTCTCTGCTCTGTGGAGAACCTGCTTCCCCCTCTCTCTCTGTCTGTCTCTCTGCCTATTTGTAATCTCTCTCTCTCTCTGTCCAATAAATAAATATATGTATTTTCTTTATTTATTTGAGAGCAAGGTAGCTAGAGAGAGAGCAAGAACATTTGAGATGGAGGAGGGAGAAGAAGCAGACCTCCCACTGAGCAGGAGCCCAATGCAGGGCTTGATCTCCAGGATCCAGGGATCCTGATATTCACCAAAGGCAGAAGCTTAACCAAATGTGCCACCCAGTAAGCCAGCAGCTTGCAAATTAATTTCATCTTTTTTCAAAGGTGCTCTTCTGGAAGAATTGTGTATACCAGGACAGGAATACCTCTACAGTTCAGTGTCAGGCAATGAGGGCTTACTCCCCCCTCTATGAGAACTTGGTAACCAACTGGTTTTCTCCACCACTGAGGACAGATATGTATCCCGGGGCCTGAGAAAGTATAAGACCACTGCAGATGTAGAAATAGTCCCTGATTCAGAGGATTTTAGAATAGGACGGGATACTTCCACCCTTCCATAAAGACAAAGCACGTCCAGGAATGCCTGTGTGGTTCTTTCAGTTAAGGGACCAACTCTTGATTTTGGCTCAGGTTATGATTTCAGGATTGTGGGATCCAGCATCATGTCAAGCTCTGCAGAGCGTATGGAGCCTGCATAACTGTCTCTCCCTCTGCACCTACCCTCCCAAAAAAATAAAGAAAAAGAAAAAAGCAGTTCCACTCAGAGATCCATTTGTAAAGATGCCCAATATTTGTTGCTGTAGATGAATGTCCCTAAAAAGAAAGTGTTGGTGGAAAGACTATCATAGAGAGAATGCCTATTTAGGAGGTAAACCTGCAAAAACTCAGGATTCTGCTAACAAAGACAACCTGTAGTTCAGATGTTTTGTGTGGGGCAGGGACATGCAGAACCTTCTCCATATGTGCCATTAAGTAATATTCCCCAAGCAATAAACTGTAGATATTCTGGTTAAGGGTTCATCTCCAATTTAATCAACAATAAGAGGGTATCTTTCCCTCCAAAAGAAAGACAACAGCCAGCAAAAGAAGACACCCAAGTCAAGGCCTGAACCTCAACCTGGGCTGGAGATTTAGAACCAAGACAACTTATAACTGTGATGCACATCCACCAGGGAGATGACAGGGGTCACACTGCTGTATGTGTTGCACTTGAATCTGCAGTGAAGATACAGAGAACAGACACTTTAGATGCTGCCCACAAGGCCACATCACCTAAGCCTCGAAGCACCATCCGTAAAAACAAGGAGAACATTTAGTTGAGGTCTCAGGAACTGCACTCGGGGAAACAGAGTCACCCAAAACTGAAAGCATGCTCTTTCCTCCCAGCAGGGAGTGCAAGCTCAAAGAGGCCAAAATCACAGGGCCAAGCGATTTGTGAAAATCTTAGCATTGCTGCTGGCAGACCTTCACCTAATAAGTGCCTGGCGATTTGGCTACCACAAATTCCAAGATGTCTATGCCAGACCAAAGCACAAGAGGATGTGGGCCAGAAGGTCGACCAGAGGTCAATCACCATCTGTAACTAGTGATGAGACTCTAAATAAAGTTCCTGCTGCCTCCAGAATCAAACCAGAAGACCTGCAGAAACCCTGTATCAAAAGAATTTTGCATGACCGTCCTAGTGATGCCTAAATCTCCTTGAATCTTCTTTCACATCTGAAATACATTCTCATTCATCTACCCCATAACTTTGGTAACAGGGAACTCCTACAGGAGATGTGCATACACTTTACCCCTTCAATGTATTTCCTACTCTTCAATGTATTTCCTAAGCGTGACCCTCTTAGTCTTGCTTCCTTTCTTCTTTCACAACTCTCTATTCAAAAGCATCTTAGCAGTCATTAATTATTTTCTCTTAATTTTTGGCTTATATTTAGTCACAGGTTGAGTAAGAAATTCTAAAAATGTGAACAAGGATAACTTGAGATAAATAGCACAGTAAAGTAGTATTACATTCTTAAATGGAATTCTGTGAATTTCAACCAGAAAACTGCAATAACACATACTGAAAGGAAGTTCTAAGCTATGCCATCTGCACAATCTCTATTTGGATCAAATGGGCCTCTGGTCTTCCGTTGCTAACACATGCTTCTCACAGACAGTAGAACTCAAACAAACAAACAAAAGCCTAATTGTCACACAATGAAAATATAACCTTTACTGTGGGGATTGAAGGAGTTTCACTCCTAACTCCTGATTCTGATACTTGCCCAAAGTGCAAGCCCTCCAACAACCAGCTTCTAGAGCATTCTGGGACCATCTGTGGCTGCATTCTGATAGGATTTCCCCAATCAGAAGACACTGTCAACCTCCAAGATGAGGTCCCCAAACTAATTGCAAACTAAATAGTTTCATAGCTTCATGGGACCCACTGTGAGGCACAGAAATGCCTGGAGGTGGTGTCAGCGGGTGCCAGCCAAGATGGGTGATGGATTTCAGTACAACAGATTTGGGATAGTTTCTTAGATGCAAGAAGGTAGCAGCAATCACACTTGGTTTCACAGCTTCTATTCTAACTAAGCCTAGCAAGCATAGTAACTGAGCATACCATTCAGATTTTGAAACCCTGCTTTGCTGGAACTTTTCATGAGGAATCTCTAGTGAACTTTCAGTACTGTCTTGAGCCCAAAGCCAATCCCAATACTCACATCAGACTGGTCTGCAATTCCTGTTGATTTGGGGGGATTCCTCTTCTCAATATCCCCCAAATATCCTAAGGTCCCTATACCTGTGGACAAGTAACATTCCCTACTCATCTGGCGAGGCTCCTGGGCACTGTGTCATTGAGGTGTCAAGCCGTTATTCCCAATGGGCTCCACAAATTCACCCTTAATTCCTGAAAATTGCCTCGTCATATCTGAGGCTATGCATGTCTTGCTCAAATTGGACATTTCACTCAATCCCTTGGTAAAACAACCAATGTTTCCAGTGGTGTCCTGTTACAAGAAAAAGACACTTGTGCTGAACTTATGCCAATAACCCTAAGTACCTTGGAAGAGAGAATACTCACTGAGAGTTTCTGAATGCTGGAGGGTTCAGGGATGGGGACAAGTTAAATGCTCCCACTTATTCACACAGAAATATTTTATCACATTTCTGTAGATCATGGATATTTTCAGATACAGATTCCCTCAATCTGGAAGAAGAAACATTAAAGAACCAGCAATGTTTCAAACAAGAGTCACAAAGTTAGACTCATTTTCCTCAAATCACTCAGTCCCCCATTATTAATTCTTGTTCGGCTTGAATACAGCTTTCCCATGAGTTCTGCAAATCTGTACCAAGTAGAGTTTGAGAATTTTCACGATTGGACACTAACACCCCAAGAGACACATCACCGTGTACAGTCACGGGCATTTAATGCCAGAGTAGGCATGAAAGTCCTGCAGACACACGCTTAATGAGATATATTTTTAGCGAACATTTCAGAAGGCAAGATGTCGACATGGAAGCACAGAGGACACAAAACCTGCATCCTGGTCCCCATGGCATGGCGTGTCCATCAGTTTCCATTCCTCCAAGCCACAGACGCTCATGTCTTTTGAGCCAAGGATTCTGCTTCTAGCATTCTCTCCCAAGGAGAGAACCAGAGAGGATGTAAAGGATTTACAAAAGTGTTCATGGAGGCTTCATGGATGATGGCAAGGACCTGCAGTCCACGGCCTTGCCTGAGGCCCACAGACTTGTTCAGTGCCCCGCTGCATCCACCATGGTCAGGCAGGCTGTGCCCCTTCTCCCTGGGTGCCCCGCCCACCCTCTCCTGGTGTCCACCAGGTCCTTGGCCTCTATGTTCCATGTCCTGGATGGATCTCTTTGGAAGGCTGTAACCTGCAGAAGGGTGGAAGTAGGGAATGTACAACTTCCCATCTTTTCTCCCTCCTTGCACCCATCTGAGGTTTGTGCAGGGGAGCAGAGCTGCAAAAACACACACATTGGGTTCTTCCAATGATGTGTGGTGCTTCCAAGAATCCCTTGCACACAGCTTGACCCTTAGCACTTAGCAGTCTCCTTTGGTCTCTGTCCCCACCAACCACCCCAGCCACTGGATGCTGGCAGCAATCCACCTGCCAGCAACCTCAGAACACACTCCCACACTCCCGCACC
>RCUC01000674.1:0-57505 GCA_003697995.1 Taxidea taxus jeffersonii | reverse complement strand
AAAAAAAAAAAAAAAAAAAAAGAGAGAGCCTTCTGTCATGAGCACAATGACATTGAATCTCCTCACTCTTCTGCCTCCTCCACCTCAGCAATCTGGAGGGTCATTCCACTTTTCAGGAGCTGCCCCTGGGATGGGCCTTTGAACCATATGTTGTGGCCTCCAGCTGTTTCCTACAGCCCCCAATCCGCATCACATTAACTTAGTCCACAATCTCATGGGCAGCCATTCCTGGAAGCTCCTTATGGAGCTAAGTAATGGGTTGTCCTCAGCACCAGGACTGTGAGGACAGACCCCTTCTGCCTCTCATCCCTGTTTGTCTCAGTGACCACCACAAAGACAAGCCTCTCCCTCTGTCCTCATTACCTGAGACCTTTTTGCTGCACTGGTCTGCACAGCTCTCATCTGACTTGCGTCTGTACTTTCCAGGAACGTCTTGCCCAGGTCAGCAAATTCTCTCCATCCTTTCTTTTTGCAAAGCCTCCTGTGGCTTTCCTGGCCCAGACTGAAACCTGGCTGTCATCAGAGAGCACTGTTTTCCTGCAGTACTCTCCTGTGGGGTTGGTTTCCTCTCTCGCGTGTCTCAGGGCTTGGTAGGAAGTTTCCTTATCTACCTAGTCATTTACTGTTGCTTCGGCCAAGCTGAAAACCAGAAACCTCTCCTTGCCAGAGGTGAAGTGTTTATGTGGGATCAAAGAATTGCACCTGCCAGAGGTGAAGTGTTTTTGTGGGATCAAAGACACATATTTAGCTAGAAACCCAAAAGAGTGTCCCAATTACAGGAGATAGACTCAGAGTTTTTTTTTTTTTTTTTAAGATTTTATTTATTTATTTGAAAGAGGGAGAGTAAGAGAGACAGCATGAGATGATGGAGAGTCAGAAGGCGAAGCAGACTCCCCACCAAGCAGGGAGCGCGACGCGGGACTCCATCCTGGGACTCCAGGATCATGACCTGAGCCGAAGGCAGTTGCTCAACCAACTGAGCCACCCAGGCACCCCAGACTCAGAGTTTTTAAAGAAAAGAGGAGGTTTAAGTAAGTTGTTTTTAGAGGAGTTCATTGGTGCTGACATGCAGGGCTAGGTTTGTCTTTCATTGACTGGTCAGGTGACATGTTTATTCTGCAAAAGTGCTTTTATCAGTCTTCAAGTTGAATCTTCGTAGTTTTGCTGACATCCTGGAATGCTGGCAGTTCGGCCCAGTTCACAGGTTTAGAAAACAGGACTTACAAGGTAGTTACTCTGAAGTGGCTGCTCCAGCTCTATTTTTAAAATGGTTCCTGGGGTGCCTGCATGACTCAATTGGTTAAGCATATGATTCTTGATTTGGCTTAGGTCATGATCTCCGGGTCATGGGATCAAGCCCCGCATGGGTCACTGGGCTCTTTGCTCAGCAGAGAGTCTACTTAAGATTCCAGATTCCCTTTCCCTCTGACCCCACCCTCGCCCCTGCTCATGTGAGTGCATGCACACACACACTCTCTCAAAAAACAAGAAACAAATGGCTCTGGTTATTTTTCACGCTTTTACGTTTTCTGTTGCTATGCTTTCAATCCTTATCCCTTGGCCACCCTGGACATTTTTTTCTTTTTCTTAAACCATCTTGAGCTCTTTCCTATCTTGTAGCCTTTTACAGTTGATTCTCAAACCATGCAGGTTTGAACTGTACAAATCCAGTTATCCAGAGATTTCTTTGGGGGGGGGATAAATACAGTACAGCACTATAAATGTATTTTCTCTTCCTTATGATTGCCTTAATAACATTTTCTTTTCTTTAACTTACTTTTAAGAATACAGTATGTATTCCGTAGACCATTGAAAATATATGTTTATTGACTGTTATGTTACTGGTGAGGCTTCTGGCCAACAACAGACTATTAGTAGTAGTTTTGGGGAACTAAAATTATATGTGAATTTTCACTTGCACAAGCAGGTCTGCACCTCATCCTGTGCGTGGTTCCAGGGTCCACTGTATACACAGATTCTTCTTGCTATAGGTCCCCTCTTGGCTGTTGCTTTAGGTTACTTTATTATTTAGGTTACTTTATCCTTGTGATTTTTATGGGGGCAGGTACAACCATCTTCTCTCACCATTGTGTCCCGATGCCTAGTGCATAGGCACACAATATTTGAGAGGTGAAGCAAAATGCATCATGACTGATAGAACCATGATATACATTCCAGAGTCGTAGAAACTGAGGATCTGACATTAAAACAAACCTGTGGAAGCCTTTTCATTGGAAGCTACAATAATGTGTTTCAGGAGTGACTTCATGAGGGAATAATTAGAATTTGGAGCATCTGGTGCATTTAAAGTGGTAGGAGATGAAGTGGTGTAGGCAAATAGCCTATCTTCTGAGAGGCAGTAGCTGGAGTTTGAACATATTCAAAATATATTGATTATAATTTGTGAGCAACAGAAAGCAAACATTTTTATAAATATCTTTGACTAGTATGAACATACAAGTTATTGGAAAAAGCATGGAAAGAGGTTTAAGGTGAAAACACACTGGTTGACTATGATTCTCAAATATTGTTTCATGCAGTCTTTTCTTTGGAAACAAATGGCTGTCAATCTGAGACTGAAATCTGGGGAATGCTCTAAATATAAGTATTTGGTGTTTCTGAATGTTTCACTTAAGCTATCAGGACATACTTGGCACTTTTAGGATGCGAAATTGAAGTATCTGACTTACCATGGAGGACCATTCATCTGTGCATAAAGATAAGCTCAAGATGTGGGCATTGAATAGTGTCTGGATTTATTTTGGCAGGGTTTTAAAACATTTCAGGTTTATTATCCATCTTTACCTGTCTTGGCAAGGGTAGAGATGTAACTACTGAATGGTATTAGGTCTCTAAGTGTCCTTTTGTTAGAGCCAAGAAAGAAGATCAATGGTACGTGTGTGTGTGTGTGTGTGTGTGTGTGTAGATTGTAAATTGTTTGCAAACACAGCATATCAGAGAAAATGCCAATGATGGTTTTGTTGAATAAAATGACTTTTGAGCATAAATCAGCATTCTGCCTGTTTTAACAACTTCATCTTACACAGTGTCTGAAAGTCATATATGTATTATCATATTTTATCATTACCATGTAATTATGATGTTGTCATTATAGTCATTTTACAGATGACAAATCTGAGGTTCTGAGAGGTTAAGTAAAATTTTCAGAGTGAGTGGCATAGCTGGTACTTAGCCTTTGGTTTTGCCAATTCCACCTTTAGTGTTTTATGTTCTGTCTGAATTGGAACAGATCCTGAGAGCATCTGAAACAAATTATAGCTTGGAAGGTTTGGCACCCTGTTCATCCTGAGGTGCAGAGTGGTCAGAGGATTTGACACCTTTCTGTTGCAGATTTCCTAGCTACATTCATCTCCTGGGGGTGCATGCTATGGAACATCAACTATTTCACAGGGACACGCTAAGAGAAGGGCATAGTTTAAGTCTGTCAGGAATTTTTTTTACTGCAAAATAGACTCTTAGAAAGAAGATGGTGAGTGGTAAATGCTGCTGATCTGGGCCCATCCATATGGGGTCAGTCCCCCTAGAATGGTTCAGTTTTCAGGATGTCCCTTTATTTTCTAAGCACATAGAGGAGAGAACTCAAAGTTTTAATTATGTGCTGGAGCCATTCTATAGTTCTGGTACAGAAGAACCAAGTCACTTATGCTTCCCAATACATTCTTCAGTCATCAGTTCTACATTCATGGCTTGTCTTCGGTTCATTTGATATTATATCCCTTATGATTGTCCCAGTTGTTCTGGTATCTTATAATAAGGAATATGACTGGCCTTTTTCCTTGGGTCCTGGGAGGGAGACTAAATCCTTGGGACTTCCTGAGTAATAACAGTGGTTTTGTTATTCATGACTCCTTGGATCATACCCGAGTTTATGCAGATGAGGTGACTCCTGGTGGTCCCTAGATAGCTTTATTTTGTTTTATTTTTATTTTTAAAATATTTTATTTATTTATTTATTTATTTGAGAGAGAGATCACAAGTAGGCAGAGAGAGAGGGGGAAGCAGGCTCCCTGAGCAGGGAGCCCGATGCGGGGCTGGATCCCAGGACCCCGAAATCATGACCTGAGCCAAAGGCAGAGGCTTTAACCCACTGAGCCACCCAGGCACCCTCCTAGATAGCTTTAGAAGGGAGGTTGGACACAAGGTAATCACATGAATAAAGGGTTGGGACTTGGAGCCAGCCTAAACTCCAGGGCAGGGTGGAAGACCCGGGACTGATTTCACTTCTGGTGAAGGATTTAAGGTAACCACAGTAAAAACTCTGGACAAAAGGCTCAGTGGAGCTTCCTGGTTGGTGAACCCAACAGTGTGCCTGGAGGGTAATGCACTCTGATTCCATGGTTTGAGGGCATGGAAGTTCTGTGTTTCAGATACTCCCTGTGCTTATATTATGTGTCTTCTCATTAGGCTGCTTCTGAGTTGTATCCATCATCGTAATACTGCAATTTGGAGTATATAGCATTCCTGAATTCTGTGTTATTCTAGAAAATTATTAAGTGTGAGGGGAGTCATGGGAACCACCAAATTTCTGGCCATTTATCAATATTGCTGATGGCCCAAGGATCACTTGACTTTGTCACTGGCATTTAAATAGGGTCAGTCTTCAGAAGACTCAGGCCTTAACATGTAAGGTTTACACTAATTCCAGATACTTAGTGCCAGAACTGAATTTCAGGGGCACCTGGGTGGCTCATTCCATTGGGCATCTGACTCTCAGTTTCAAGTTAGGTCATGATCTCACGGTTGTGAGATCAAGCCCTTCGTTCTGCTCCATGGAGATTCTCTCTTCCTCTACCCCTACACTGGCCCCCTTCCCCGACTCCTGAGCCTGCATGCTCTCTCTCTTCAAAAAAAAATCAAAACAAAACTGAATTTCGGTGTGCTAGTTGATGTTCCACTATTTGGGATTGAAACAGAGGACCCCATAGGGATGATGTATTATTAAATTACGCACTGACACATCTTTTGTGAATTAAGAGAAACAACTCACTTAGCAGACATAGTTATTTTTTAATATTGGAACTTTGTATTTCTTGGATCTCAGTATTTTCTGGGATAAATTTTGTCTACAGGACCAACTCCCCTGGATATAGCTGGGATAGTTTCATATGAGTTAACGGATTCCTTGATCAGCATTATGAGGGTAACCAGCATCAGGTAAAGTGCCCATGGAACTTTCTGCAGTATTTAGCAACTGGGTAAAGGGATGCTAGTGACAGGAGTTTGATCCTTGGCATTTGATGGTGATGGGACTGTATGAGGGATCCTCTTAACTCTCCAGATGAGCAGTATAGGCCATGTAGCCTCCACATAGCTGTAGATTGTCCTGTTGATGTGTTCAAACTCAGTAAATCACAAGCCTGAACTAGACATCTTCTTAGAAGAATCTGCTTCACATTTAATATTTCTGTGTCTAAATGGCTTTTTAATCAACTTTCAGTTGCCGGAGATCTAGGGAATGCCTCATTGTCTCTGCTCTCCTTTTGTGTTCTCTTTAAGGTGATTCTTTTTCCCTTTATAAGATAGAAAACTTCATTTACCTTAGAGTAGTTTTGTTGGCAATTTATGAGTTGGCCACTCAAAAGCAATAATAATTTCTTTACTTACCATTTTCACTTTAGTATACAATATGAAAATAGTTTTAGATTGTTTGCATTAAATTCCAAGTTGTATGTATTTAGTTTCTATGTTTGTTTAATTCAGAGAGAGAGATGCATGAGGGTGAAACATTTTAGAGGAGTTGGGAAGTGGAAATTAGAAAAGTCAGTGAGGAAGATAAAAGAATCTAAGAAAATCAGAACTGATGTTCTCGTTGTTTTATCACTTATCCTTCATGAACTAAATTGGGAATGTGACTTAAAACACTTTCCCATCCTAGTCTCCCACAAAGAACTGTAGCAGAGTGAGGAAATGCAGAGCATTGTATCATCTTAAATGGCTTAAAGACTATATATTAGCTTGTCAGTTCAGCTGTGCACCAAGATATCCATAACATAAATTTGTCCCTCTAGGATGTCACACTGTTACCACAATGAATCTTCCTTTCAGATACTATTTGATGGAGATCAGAACTTCTGAGTCCTAAAGTATTTGCTTGTCTTACATTTCTTTTAAGGCAAACACATTTTTCATTACATTCACAACATAGGTCTTTAAATTACTTGTTTTGTAGATGTGTCATTGATAATTCATGCCATGAAAGGTGCAGACTGGAAACAAAACGACTCCAGTGTTCAGGGTCACTGTCTGTCCTCTGGTACTACTTCATAGTAAAGAGTATTCTGTATTTTTGTGTGCTGCTTTCCTGTGTTTGGAGGGTTATGGCACGATTTGGGGGCAGGGGTGGTGTTGAGCAAAGGGGATTGAAATGTGCTGGAAATGAACTTAAAGGCCAGGTGGTTTATAGTCTATTTCATTTATCTTATTAGCTTAATGCTAGGTGATCTTATGCCCATGTTATATAGAAAGGACCTGTGAGTCAGATTAAACAACTTCCCAGTGTCATAAAATTGCAAAATAGAATTCAAGACTCATACATATGCAGTTTTTAGCTTATCACATGCTGAAGACTGCTCTTCCTCCTCTTCCTTTGCCTCCTTCTCCGATATCATCTCTTTTTCTTTTCTTTTCTATGTATGAAAACAACCAAAATCAGTTAAATGATCTCTGCTAATCTTACGAATCAGTGGAGTGAAGAAAAATATACCTGGGGCTGCTTCAAGTTCCAATTGATATGATTTACTGACATGTCTGGTGGCTGGGTTTTCATTATGCTACTTTGTTTATGCTTCACCAAGCTATTATTTTTGCTTTTATTACCATACAGCAACTATGTTGAAATGTAATTAGCAATTCTAGTCACTAATTATCTAATCAGTAGTAATTATTAGTTGGTTGGGTTTCACACTGCATATGATCCAGTGTTCTATTAAATACTCTAGCACACAAATTCCATGCGATTTTGTTTACATTAATAAAATTATAGTTCATTGGGAAAATACTTTGTATTTTGTACATAGTACTATGTACTTTGACTTTGTTAAAAGACAAAATTTGTGGCGCCTAAGTGGCTCAGTAGGTTAAGTATCTGCCTTTGGCTCAGGTCGTAATCCCGGGGTCCTGGGATTGAGTCCCACCTTGGGCTCTCTGGTCAGTGGGGAGCCTGATTCTTCTCTCCCTCTGTCTCCAGGTTTCTGCTTTCGACCTCATTCTCTATCTCAAATAAATAAAATCTTTAAAACACACACACACATACACACACATACACACAGTGGAAGTTCAACAAATACATTTTAAAGATCTTGGCTTTATTCAGTGATTCATGAATTAGGCAATATCCTGTCTGGAAAGGGGGCTTCAGAGAGCTGTACAGACTTTTATAGGCTGAACCACTATAGGCAGGACAAGGAAGTTATTCAGGCAGAAAGCTTTTTGTTTCAGGCAAGGTCACTTATCTTTGGGGGAAAGCATGTTATCTCTCGAGCAGATTACCTCACTGGTGCTGACTAGGTAATTCCAGATTGACTAGTTAAGATTATATTCTTGGGAGAAGTTGAAACTATTATTAGGTTAGGTATTCTCAGTTTGGTGCGAGGGGCAAAACACAAGTGACTCCATTTTGGATTATTGTCTCTTTTTTAACAGTTTCAACAGTCATGAATTCACATTATTAATGGTGCCACCATAGGCCAGCTAACTAACTTTTCTGAGCCTCAGTTTCTCCATCTGTAAAATTGGGGAATAATAATAATACCTCTTAAAGAATTATTTCTCTAAAAAGATAAAATATGAGTCACACAAATATAAAATGGATTTGTGGCAAATATTTTACTTACTTACTAATTATTGAGGAAACCAGAAAGATATTTTAATAGGTTTAAAGGAGAATTCAAAGTACTATGCAGATATAGGTAATCAGGAATGTTTTAATGAATTTACAAATAGGTGCAGTTGTTGGCTTTTCCTGCAAGTGGGTAGGTGGAGAGGTCAAGTGCCCCCCCATTGTAAGAACTCATTTGCATGCCTATGGTCAAGAATCATTTCTGTTTCAGTCAGTTATCTACAATTACAGAGCTGTAAAATGCTCAAAGTCAATGAAAGGCAGAGATCTGCTTGAATTAGCTAACTAGGAGGAATGTGCTCTGGGAAGTGCTTATAGTTTTCTACTGACGATTCCCACTAATTTTTTTGGGTCCATTTCAAAGTATCCCATTTGAGAGTTTTTTGAGAAGCTTATAGCATAGTTGTATAGTGATATATATATATATACACACACACACACACACACACATACATATATGTATATATATAATTATAATAGTTATTGACACATGAAACAAAAATTTATATCAGTTCATTGAGACAGCTAATGCATTAAAGAAAAAATTACTCATGACACTTGTCAGAGAATGCTAAGGTAGACCTTTTCAGGAAGACTACTATAAGGGGGTTTTGTAGAAGGGAGAGAGACTGAACTCAGCTCTGAATGCAAGGACAAATGGAGATTTATCATTAAGAAGCAGGGTAGGGGGGTCAGTGAATGGAAATTTACTGAGAGGAAACGTCATGGATAAAGAGGTGATTCTGCCTAAGTGAACGGGACAGGACAGGGACAGGATTATACCTGAAGGCAGGCTGGGGTGAAAAGACCTCCAGGACAGAGGATAAGGAATTTGACTAGATATCAAGGATGGCCAGTTACCAAGCCTGGTGGTGAGGAATTTATTTTATTTTTTTAATTTTAAGATTATTTATTTATTTATTTGATAGAAATCACAAGTAGGCAGAGAAGCAGGCAGAGAGAGATGGGGAAGCAGGCTCCCCGCTGAGCAGAGAGCCCGATGCGGGGCTTGATCCCAGGACCCCAGGACCATGACCTGAGCCAAAGGCAGAGGCCTCAACCCACTGAGCCGCCCAGGCGCCCCAGTGGTGTGGAATTTTACAGATATCAGTGATATGTAATTTTTGCTAACCTAACCCAGCAGGACTCTTGCTAGACTGAATAGTCCAAAGACAGAGCCCAAAAGCAAGTCCTGGCCAAAAAGAGAAGTCAGAAGAAAGAGCCTGACTAAAGTTGGGTTAAAGAGAACGTCTTCATCAAATATCAAGATTTAGAGGGATCCAGTTAGGTTGTTTGCTGATTGCGTGTAAAACTCTTTGGCTTAAAGTGGGTCTTGGAATCATGAATCACTGTAAAGAGGAGAGAATAGAAAATGACCAAAAATAAAGCAAGCCACCATTCTGTGAAGCAGTCACCAAAAATGTTCAAAGGCTCATCAGACTTTGACACCTCTGTCTTTTGCATGAGCAAATTGACAACCTAGATTTATTAGGCTTATGGCATTTTTTAATAATCAAGAGTTTTCTTCCTCCTGACTATGATTTGGAATAGGAAAAAAAGAAATATGTATCTCAAAATGAAGGCTTACACTCCACTGATCAAAAGCCCAGAAGATATCAAATGTGATACAGCTGTCACAGTAGGTCTCTCCTAAAAATAAAAACAGCCTTGGCATGGATGGGGGACTGAAGAAGTAATCCAGTGAGCAAAATAAAAGCTTTTGGCTAAGACTGTTTCTGAGGAATAAGGAATTTGATCTAATTATTCAATTATTATTTGGTCTGGGTAATTTCTGGTTAGTCCTTCATCCTTCCCCCTCCCCAGATCCATTTTCTGAACTTCCCTGCCTGAAATAGGGCCCTGAGGATCTGATTCCTGTAGACTACAGTACCTTGACTTCCTTGCCCTCTGTTTTCTTGTTGGGTTTGGTAAGTTGAAAATAAAGATTTTTCTGTCCTCCTCTTCCCATGCTGTGGTTTTTTGTCCCTTTAGCACACCATCCTCCCTTTGCTTGCCTCTACAGACTTCCTTATAATCATGATTTCTGACTGTTGTCAGCCCCCCAGGTCCTTCAGTATCTCTTCTCATTCCTTTCCCTGCCCACACCTCTGAATGTAGTCCCAACCTTAAATTCTCTTTATAGTACCAGTTGACTGTGGTTTCTGTTTATATTCAGTACCCTAATGAATTCAAGACAGAATAATAGCAATAAACTGTTATAGAGAAATATTTATATTCTTGACAGCTATATACCTGATGTGTATTAACTAATCTGAACCTCAAAACTCTATGTGGTAAATATTGCTATTGGCGTTTAGAATACAAAGAAACTGAGGCATAGAGACTGTGGGTGACCTGCCCAGAGGCACATCTAACTAAAACAAGGCATGTTAAAGATTGTGTTGTATTTTGTAATTAACGTAAGTTTCACACAATCTTTAGAAAGTAAAGGCTCTTTTTCTTTGCATGCTGTGTTTTTCTCTCCTAAATAATATTACACTCCTATCATAAATAGTTTTATCTTTCTTGAATGAGGTCAAGTATATGCCATTCTACCTGTCTTTGTTTGCATAAATCATCTCATTTGTCCTACTTAAAATGCTTCAAGTTACAGAACTCATAACATTATCACATTTAGTACTAGCTAGGAGAGCATTAATCATAGATGGTCATAAAGGCTAGAGAAATTAACATTACAGTTTGCTGGAAATTGTGTTAATCATGTGAAATCTTGAAAATGTCAGATTATAAAAATGCCGCTCTTTTTTGCTAATACAAGTCAATAAAATTGTGGTAGAGAAAGAAGTTCAAGCAAAATTAATGTTATTATTGAAAACTAATCTCACCCAATTACACAGTACAGATCTGGATGAGGCAGGCCCTGTTCTAGGTAATTTATATAATGTTCCCAATGACCCTGTAAGTTATATTCAACCATTCAGTTCTCACACATGGAAACCAAGATTTTCTAACAGCTTCAAGGTCACATAACTATCAGATAGCAGAACTAGAGTCTGGAGAATAGTCTGTCTTGACTCCAAATCCTACAACTTCCTATTGAAGGAAAAAAATGGTGATAGTCTGGTTGTGTAGGTTGGTTAGATTCTGTTTCAGTCATTTAGAGCTCGTGTTTAGATTTGGATTTAATTGAAATCTTTTTCTGTTAGGCATAGGCCGGTCCTAGTCCACATCTTTTGGTGGCCTGTGGAGTTGAGGGCTCTGCCCCAAAGAGAGCTTATAAAAAACCTGCAATATTGAGCATCAGTGGGAGGCATGCAGTTTTAAGCCTTGGATTTATGAACTATTAGTAGGTCCTTTCAATGTTAATATAGGAAAGAGACCCGTGCTTGACTGAAAACATAAAGCACGCTGGCTTTAAATACAAACCTGCATTTACTATGTAGACTTTATATGTTCTTTTATTTTGATTGTTTCAAGGTCTAAGTCTTCCTGGTGGCAGTTTATAGCAGTGTGGCTATTGGGAGCAGTCAGAGCAACTGGAGAGAAGCTGTGTGTCTCCATTTTTCTCCATAAAGTGTAAGTGAATTACAGTGTATTTCATCAGCTTTCCTCTCATATTGTTAGTCCATAATTAAAAATATACCCTTGTATGCACTCTGAAGGTTCCCGGCTTCATATTTTGAAATAACTTATCAAAAGCTAAGCAAAAGCTAAGCCCCAGTTTCCATGACCATTAAAAAATGAATGTCCAAAGAGTGCTTTTAGGGAGAGAGAGCAGAGAATACTTCATAACCTTTGTTCTTAGGTGATACCGGATAAAACTCGCCAGTTCCAGCCCTTGTTGTGTTTCGTTCTCCTCTAATTTTTCAGCTGCTCCTACTTGTTTTCTTTCCTTGGTTTCACCAGTTTCTGCTGACTTCAAAGGTTGATGAGTCCTAAAATTCCATTCCTGCCTCCCTGCTGTTCTTTTTGCACCTCTTCCTTAACGTTTTCTACCATGTCCCCAAATATACACCAACGCTGCCTTCTAGGTCTCGTCTATAAATGCCTGCTGTGAGGCGAGGCATTCGGAATACCTACAGTGCTAAGCTTTCTCTCTCTCTAGCCCTGGTTCTGTTCTGAATGTTTTGCCATTGACATCTTATGTGGCCTTGGGCACTCAGACTTGAGAACTGGGGGCCCAGCTTAGTCCCCCTTTCCTCACTCTCTCTCATGTTGTTTTTCGAAGTCTTCTAGTTTCTTCATTACACCAGCTCATCTCCCAACATTCCCTCTTTGCTGCTTCTGTTTTAATGTAGGTCTCCATCACCTTCACACTGAACCCACAACCTTACCAATACTATAAGGAAGCCTTTAAAAAAAAATTCTCATTTTGAGTATTGTTTAGGAATGGAAGCCCTAATTTCATGATCAGGAGGATAAATGAATGACCAAGTCTCTTGTATCTCCTACATGGTCTTCTTAGATTCATTCTCTTTAATATTCCTCTCACTATTTCCCTTGTTTGTGTTCTCAGAGCAGTTTATGCATAATCCTTAGTAATCGGTACATGTATTGTGGGGCTGGTGCAGGTGGCGTGAACTTTAAACTCCCCCCCTCCACCCAAGGAATGCTTCAGAGGCAGGGCCATGCCTGACTCATCGTTGCCTCTCCGCTGTTGAGCATGGTGCCTGGTGTACGGTAGAGAACTCAAAACAAAAGGTGTCTGTCTAGTTGAATCCAAAAGTGTGGAATTGGATTGAGTTTCTCTATTAAAAGAAAAAAAAAAGCACAACAACAAACCATTATCTCCCAGAGAACCTGACTAGGCTTTCTGGGATACTCCCTGAGAGTGAATAGGAAACCACCAAAGGTGGAAAGGTGGATAGAGCCCAGGTTGAGGGGAGACGTTGATACGTAATTTAGATTTGCTCATATTTAGATATAACATTTTAGAGAGATTAATCTGGCGGTGTTCTACGAAATGCCTGAGAAGGAAAAAAAGGACTTTAGGAAGGTGTAAAGAGGTGTTGAAGTGATTCAGGTGTGAGGTTATTTGAATTTGGAGTTTGGTAATGGAAGAGATGTATTGATGGAGAGAGGTTGAGTCAAGGGAAGAAAAGAAAAGTCTCAAAAATAGTAAAAATAAAAGTTGACCGCAAGACTTGAGGTAGGGGAAATAAAGAGTTCTTTTTGGGATGGTCTGAGCCTCTTCATTCTGATTGCAGTGGGAACCAACGTTAAGTAAAGTGTAAAGGATGGACTTTTGGGATTTTAAAAGCCACCTAAGATCTGCTCTTCACAGGTTGCAGCTCTTGAAAGAGGTTTGGAGATGGAAATGATGTTGGCATACTTTTCATCAGAATGTTTTTCCTTCAGCTGTTTTCTCTCCCCTGGGAGAATAAAATAACTTAGAGCTTAGCACTTACATTTTCCAAATGCCAAGGCAGTTTGAGAATAAAACTTCTGTATGAATTCTACCCTCAGAACAGCTGGAAGATAGCATCTTATGATCTTCCAGGCATTTAGAAATTGTTGGTTTTATGAAGTTTAGCTTGATAATCTTACTTAAAATTCTTCAATGAATCTTTCCTAAGGATCTCTGTCTTTATTGAGTCTCTAGGGGAAAAACATTTTTAGAAAGATGATTGAATGCAGTTCTAGAGGGTGAGTTGAAGGGATAAATTGTCCAAGGTGTTGTCTAACTTTAAAGAATTTATTAAAAAATAGTTTAAGAGCTGTGATGTGAGTAGAATGGCACTGGAATGTATTGTTCACACTGTAACTTGGATTTCAGAAAAAAAACGAGCAGTTTTGCAATTCTGTCTATAATAAATCTGGAAATGTTGGGGTCTGTTTGTTGGGATTGGGGAAAGGAAAGCAGTGAAGTAATTAATTATAAAATTTAGCATGAACTAAGCATGCTGTGGCCATTATACAAGTCAGTTGGATAATGCTTAGTACCCAGATTGCTATCCTAATTGCTCATTATTCTCTCTGAGACAGGGTTGCTTTTATGGGGGAGGGAAGGGAAGGTTATATATTAGTAAATATCTTATCTCACCCTTGGATGTAATCTTTCCTGGTCCCTGGTCCTATCCACTAGGACAGGGCCAGCTTCATGACTGTGCCCTTGCACAGGGTCTCCTAATCAGAAGGGTCCAAAGTTGGTTTAATTGTCTGCTGCTCTTTATTTGACCTTCTTAATAATTTTGTCTTTGAACTTGTATTTTGTAAGCAAATTCATCTGGGACAATGGAGCATATGTACGAGGAAAGAAAGATGCCCACAATATGCGCATCTGCCACTGTTCTTTGCCGGTCTGTTCACACAGCATCTGTGATTCTCAGTGAGTACAGAATTCTAGTGGACTCGTGTATTAGTTACGTGGACTGCATAACAAATTACCACAAACTCAGTGGTAGAAAACAATACACAGTTTCTGTGGCTCGGGAGTCTGGGCAGTGCTCAGCTGGGCCCTCTGTGTAGGGACTCACAAGGCTGTGTTCAAAGCTGGCTGGCTACATTCTCATTTGGGGGCTTGACGCAGGAGGGAAGGATCTGTTTCCCAGCTCCCTCAGATTGTTGGCAGACCTCACTTCTTTGTGACAGTAGAGTTCACCTCCACTGCTTCTTCAAAGCTGCAAAGCGATGAAGGGAACAAGAGGAGGAGGAAGGGAGAGAGGAGAGAGTTTAATTTGCTTGGAGTTTCTGACTTCTAAACCCTCTTTTAAATGGGCTTGTGTGATTAGGTCAGGCCCACCTAGAATAATCACAGTTTTGATGAGCTTAAAGTCAACTGATTTGGAACACTAATGGCACCTGCAAAGTTCCTTTATCTTTTTCTTTAAAGGTTTTATTTATTTATTTGACAGAGAGAGAGAACACAAGCAGGGGGAACAGGACGGGGAAAAGCAGACTCCCCGCTGAACAAGGAGTCTGGTGCAGGACTTGATCCCAGGACTCTGGGACCATGACCCTAGCTGACAGCAGCTGCGTAACTGACTGAGCCACCAAGGCATCCCTACCTTTGCCATATAATGTAACACAACCCTTGGAGTAAAATCATATCACACTTACAGGTTCTAGAGTATTTGAGTGAGGGAATTCCATGGGCAGTCTATCTTAATAGTCTGCTACCACAATCTGTGATATGTAAAAGTTCAGTAAGACTCAGAGTTAGTTTACCGTGTTATACCTATAAACAAGGAAGCCTTAGCAGCCCCAGAGGCATGTTTTCTTTTCTGACCAAGGCTTGCTTTGATTGTAGAAATACATCAGTGAGTGGACTCCAAGAAGCACAACCAGGAACCCTATCATGTCCTTTCTTGCTTATGTTCCTTTCCTGCATTCACCAACCCTTTATGTTGAAAATAAGAAAAGGAAAGAACAACCCCAAATTCCTTTTCTTGCTGGGATTTCCTTATTTATCAACAAACCATGTAAAGAATATTGGTAGAATGTGCCTGTATGAAGAAACAAAATCTAAACATTTGTGTTAGTTTTGTACAGATTTTCTGCCATTCTGGTGTGAATATAATGCATAGTCACATAGAAGCTATGAAAAATATAGTTCTATGATTTTAGGAATTCCACATATGACTTAAAAGCTTGTATATTTGCATTTAAGATTGGCATTGTACTATATAAAGATAATTGGTAAAATGTATACTAACAATTCAGATTTTTAATTTTTCCTTCTTAGAATATCATTTGCTTTACCTAGCAAGTAGAAATATCATGACAGATTGAGGGAGAGGTTGGAGAAGGAAGGAATAAGTTTTCTGTTTCATAGTTTAACATATTTTATATTTTAGTACTTTTAATGACACTTTTGCCACCATTTCAAGACCCACATTTTCATTTTGCACTGGGCCTTTCAAATTTTATTGCCATCCTATAGTTGGATACTGGCTGCTGGGAACTCTTCTAACTTCAGAAGCATCTGTAACTTGTGGACTCTTGGTTTTTTTGTTTGTTTGTTTTTGTTTTTGTTTGTAACCCTTGGGATTTCCTGGCTGATCTGGTTTCATCTCAGCTACTTCCAGTGCTATGGAGTGTTCTGAGACTGGGCTATGATACTTTTTAGAGTTGAGAATCTCTGTCTGATTTTTTTCATTATCATCGCTTGTCCAACCATTCCCTTTCTCAGCTCTCTCTTGTATCTCACTTATTTATTTGTGTGTGCTTGGACCAATACCATCTAGCTTCCCCTCTCTGGCTTTGTTATATTCCTTAAAACCTGGTCAGTTACTGGCCCAAATTCATTTTTATGTTTCTGGACTTGATTCTTTAGCATGTAAATAGAGACTATTTGAAGTTCCTAAAAAAAAAAAAATCAATTGCATTTTCCCTGGGATTTCATTGAATTTTCACATTAAATTGGAGTTATTTGAAACTTCAAAAGTAGATGGGATATCTTTCCATTTATTCTAATCATCTTCTATGTATTAGAGAATACATTTCAAAATACTACCAATATTACCACTTCTCTCTGTTAGGGTGTGGTCATTTGGTATGCATAGCAAATTCTATCTTAAAGAACAACAGAAAATTTTTATCCTCTTGAAAGCCAGTAGCTAACATGCAAAAATTGCTGTCAGTGTCTGCATTTTTGTAGGTTATAAAAATCTTTGCTAAATTTGCTCGATCTGCCAAAGTTTAGGAGATTAAATTAATTAGAATTGACTGCAAAATCCTTGGTTATACCAGAATTATCATGTTATTATTTAGTTTAAATGACATAAATAGAATCATGTTCTTGATACCTTAGAATGTAGAATATATGTGAAGATTTTATTCTTTAATCAAGAGCTCATTGGCATGGATAAAGATGAATGGAGATAGGTATATCTACCTATTATAGGACAGATCAGGACTTCTAAGTAGACTTCTGTTAATATTTTCAGAATAAATATATTTATTCTTTAACTTATATTGCATTTCTCTAGCTAAAAATTTTTTTAAAAGATTTTATTTATTTATTTGTTAGAGAGAGAGAGAGAGAGAGAGCGAGCACAGGCAGACAGAGAGGCAGGCAGAGGCAGAGGGAGAAGCAGGCTCCCAGCTGAGCAAGGAGCCCGATGTGGGACTCAATCCCAGGACGCTGGGATCATGACCTGAGCCGAAGGCAGCCGCTTAACCAACTGAGCCACCCAGGCGTCCCTCTCTAGCTAAAATTTTATCTTTGAGACAGATTTTCTTGTTTGTGCTGTATCAAAACACTTAAAAGTTGGTAGCTATTTAAGAGTAGAAACTTAAACATACATTTTACTCATTATATGGCTTTTTTCTCCTCAAGAAATTAGTAGTCGAGGGAAGGATAAAAGTCTGTAGTATCGTCTTGAGAAGCAACAGATTTGAAAAGCTGATTAATGCTGCTATTACACATTCTGTATAAGAAATATTCCCAGACTTCATCAAATGTCAAAACAGTGAGACTCTGGTCTTTAATCACCCACCACACATATAGGCTGCTATAGCAGCAAGAAATGAACTGTCATCAGTTAGTGTGATAGACCAGTGTTATCTCAAAATACATTTTATAATGTGAATTATAAGTAGTATATGGTGTAGTTTCTAACTTTGTATTTTCAATCTTCAGAATGCGGTGTTTGGTGCAGTTTCTTGGTATGAGGCCAGTGTCGTAATTGCTCTTGCCTTGGAGAAAGCTCCCATCAGTGACTGTGTTTTATTTCTAGCATTTGTCCAGTGACCTTGGAATGCGGTCATCCCTGGACGTTTATCAAACGATCAAGCATAATGTCATTGTGTTATGCTAACTAGGCTAACTTATGCCCCTGTGCCTCTTGCCTTCTTTACGTCTATTCCTCCAATCGTACTTCTTTCAGATTTTTCTTTTTTGCTTTTATTGGCTACATTCCCTATGCTATCCTTTATATCTTGTGAATATTTTCTGTATATTTGGGGATTTTTACCTTTTCGATTTCACTCATCCCCACACCCACCTCCCTTCTAGCAACCATCAGTTTGTTATGCTTTTTAAATTCCACATATAAGTGAAATCACGTCTTTCTCTAACTGACTTGTTTCACTGAGCGTAATACCCTCTAGTTCCATCCATGTTGTTATAAATGGCGAGGTACCATTTTTTTTTTAATGGCTGAGTATCATTCTAGTGTGTGTGTGTGTGTGTGTGTGTGTGTGTTTGTGTGTGTGTGTACACACACATATTTATTCACTCTTCTATCGATGGACAATGAGTTGCTTTCATATCTTGGCTATTATAAATAATGCTGCAATAAACATAGTGGTGCATATCTTTAGAATTGGTGTTTTTGGGTTTTTTTGGGTAAATACCCAATAGTGGAATTACTGGATCATATGGTATTTCCTTTTTTTTTTTTTTTTTTTTTGAGGAAGCTTTATACTGTTTTCCATAGTGGCTGCACCAGTTTATATCTCCACCAACCAAGAGTTCCCTCTTTTCTGCATCTTTGCCAAGCCTTATTATTTCTTGTCATTTTGATACTGGCTCTTCTGACTGGTGTGAGGTGATAGCTCACTGTGATTTTGATTTGCATCTCCCTGATGATGACTGATGATGAGCAGCTTTGCATGTGTCTGTTGGCCATCTGTATATCTTCTTTGGAAAAATGTGTATTCAGGTCCTCTGCCCATTTTTAAAAATTGGATTGCGTGTGTGTATGTGTGTGTGTGTGTGTGTGTGTGGGTTGAGTTGTATAAATTCTTTATATATTTTGGATATCAACCCATTCCTCTAGGTGTCACATTCACTAGGTCGGCTTTTCCTTTTATTGATTGTTCCCTTTGCTGTGTAGAAGCTTTTTATTCTGGTGCAGTCCAAAGGTTTATTTTGGCTTTGGTTTTCTTTGCCTGAGATGTATCCAGAAATGCATGGCCACGGCCGATGTCCAAGAGATTATTGCCTATGTTTTCTTTTAGGAGTTTTTGGCTTCATGTCTTACATTTAGGTCTTTAAACAATTTTGAGTTTATTTTTATGTAGGGTGTAAGAAAGTGGTTCAGTTTCATTCTTTTGCATGTGGCTGTCCTGTTTTCTCAAATACCATTGATTGAAAACTGTTTTATCCCCACTGTATATTCTTGCCTCCTTTGTCACAGATTAATTGGCCATATAGACATGGGTTTCTTTCCAGGCTCCCAATCTCATTCCATTCATCTGTGTGTCTATTTTTGTGCCACTATCAAAATGTTTTGATTATTATAGCTCTGCAGTATATTTTGACATTTGGGATTGTGATACCTCCAGCTTTGATCTCAAATTCTTGAATTAATTCTTAGCCATAAAATTATAGGTTTGAGCTTTGAGATACACAAAGTATGGCATTGGGTTTTAAAGAAGAAATGTTCAGACTTTTGGTTCTGATAACTTGGTATGTATAATATGCATTATATTTTTCTCTAATATATACACAATCTTGAGGAATCATCCCTTTGTGCATGGTTTGCTGGAGAATTGTCAAGCCTAAGGAAAAAGGAATGCTATATGCTGTTCCTGTTGTCTATCCTGAATTGTATTTCTTCATCTTTATTCCATACTTGAAAGAGTTTTCTTCAAGTCCCTTTAGGATTGAGGCACACTCAACAGGTTGCCATAATGATTCCACCCTGTTCTAAACCAATTTGCTATGGTTCTCATGAAATCCCATTGAACAAATGAATGATGTGATGATTTGTTCATCTGGACAGCTTTGTGGGTTTCAGGATGCTTCAAGGAGGCTTTCTGTCATATGAAACTGGCAATCTTCTGAGAGGGTAAAGAAATAGTTTGTAGTATTTATGGTCATATTTATCCTTTCCTCCTCCATGTAGCCTTTATAAGTTTTGAGTAATTTAGCCTATAATTTAATAACAATATCATATTTTTCTGTTATCCTTCATGATTTAGAATAGTTTTTGTGAAGCAGTTTGATATTTCTACTTTATTATCATTCACTCAGAAAAATTAAAAGCTCCTTAATGTTAAAACAGTAAAAGAATAAACAAATGAACAAGAAAAACACTTTATTCGTTCTGCATTGGATAATGTAAAGAATGAGTGCTGTGCTAGGTATAAAGATGGTAAAAGACACAGTCTCTGACTTTGCAGGTTATACTGTAAGAGATACATTAGGGAAATTTTTGTCTTTGATTTTTATTATTTTTAAATGATTTTTAAAATGATTTTAATGATTATTTTTAAATGATTTCACTTTCTTGACGTAACGACATAGTCCATTATGAGGAATGCAGTGTATTTCTGAAGTAGTTGGTTAGTTTGGAAAACATTACTACATCTGAAGATACTTATTGGATTTAGGCATGCTCATGAGTTTAAACCTAAGACAAAATCTGAGAATGCAAATATTTGAATTTGAATATTTTTGGTTGGGAATATACTTTCCTTTCTACACTTCACTACTTGTGGATCTCTCCTGTACTTGCTGACTTTCTCTCCGTGCCTTGCCCCTGTAGCACTTAGGGTTCCTTCTCCCAGTTTTCACTGCAAATATCAACAAAGGTTACAGAATAAGAGGATTTCCTGCTTGCAAGTTATGACATTTGAATTTTAAAGTAAGTTAAAGATGAGAATAAATCATATTCTTCAAAGCCTAATATCCAAACAGAATTTATCAGTATGACTATATCAGCTGGTTCTGGTATTCTGGTTTAGGTATTTTGTTCATTCTGAAAGTTAGGTGCATGCTGTACTAGTTGTTACATATTTTGAATATCAACTCTTGATCAACATAATCCCAGTGTAGTGTCGTGTGTGTGTTTGTATGTTTTCCATTTCTGTCCATTGCAAGCACCTTGTAGTGCCATGGTTCCTATGAGGCAGAATCCTTCAACATCAGTAGACTCCTTGTTTAATTTTGCTTCCTGCACTAACAAATGACTTTTTGTTCAAGTATGACAAGAGATCAATTAAGGAGAATGAAGAACGTTAATCTAAGATAGAATAGGCCCACCCTAATTGAAGAATGGTGAACACGAATCTAGTCAATGAATTATAACCTCATTTTAAAATTCATTCATCCATTTGATAATTAATTCTGATGGCATCTTACATAATCATCAGAGGCTTTCCCTATAAAGTACATGAAGGTAAATGAACCTCTACTTCAAGCTTGACATGTCTCTTTGGCTCCCTACTGAAGAATACGTTATAATGAAGCAGCAGACAGGATGCCTGATCATTCAAGTTTGGTGAAGAAGCAGGCAAAATTAATATCACTTCTATGTAATGAAATAATTTTCAAGTATCAAACACTGTGTCCTCTACTCTTGAAAGAGCTGTTTAGTCCTGTGGGCTTACAAATACTGCACTTTCATTTTTGTGATTAGAAAACACTAAATTCTCATTTGAGTATGATTTGTAACTTTTGCAAAAATAGAGGGAGGGGATGAATAAAAATTCTTGTTGCTGGGAAAAGCTTATTCTTTTTTTTTTTTTTTTTTTTTAAAGATCTTATTCATCTATTTGACAGACAGAGATCACAAGCAGGCAGAGAGGCAGAGAGAGAGAGAGGAGGAAGCAGGCTGTCCGCAGAGCAGAGAGCCCGATGCGGGGCCCGATCCCACGACCCTGGGATCATGACCCGAGCCGAAGGCAGTGGCTTTAACCTGCTGAGCCACCCAGGCGCCCCGGAAAAGCTTATTCTTGGAGTTGCCCCTATACCTGGCTGGGTTCCACAAGTAAATTATGAAAATGGTGGGCTGTACTCTCAGAATGTAAAGGCAACCCATAAATAAGAATCAGGGGCTGAGCCAAGAGTCTCCAGAGAAGTTTCACCAAATAAAGGAGGAGTCTTTGCAGTCTCTGAAGTTGGTCCCTGTGGTTTACAGAGCCTTGTGCAATAATAGAAGCCCCTTAGAGAGCATAGGCTCTGTGTGTTAAGTATACTGCTGACCTCATTGGCATGTGGTAGCAAAAATTAAATTAAAAATTAAATTAAATTAAATTAAGCCACAGTGCTGATGAGTTTTGAGGGTGCTCCAATGAATGTTCCAGTCAGAAGCTTCCTTTGTTTCAATAAGCCAAAGTACAGAGGCAAATGCTAACACTCCCTTTTCTCAGTATTTGGATAAGACCCTTCCTATTGGAGTGTCGATGCTAATACTCCAAATTCAAAGCAGGAGGGTCCAGTTTGCTATTTCCCCTGCAGGGACAAATCTATTTTCAGGCAGGGGTCGGTGGTCTGCATCTAGGTACCATGGCCATGGCTGTGATGGTCAGTCATTTCAGTGGACTAAACATGTTTTCCTGGGTCATGGCCCTGACATTCATGCAAAGGCCGGAGGAGTTGTGTTCCATTTGGAGCAAGCTCCGGAACAGCACAATGGGCTCTTCAGTGCAGCTCTGCTCCTTTTCCAAAAGACTTCTTTGAGTGTCTTTTTCTACTTCAGTTACCAGAAGTGGGAGATACATTTTTTTATCAGCTCATTAACTTCTGACTTCTTAATGAGGTGAAATACAGCTGTACTAGAAATGAACACATTTTCATTGTTAAGAATTGCTGACAAATGCAAGCATGTGCCTGTTTATTTAAAGTGATATATTCAGCACAAAAATCAACTTGACAACTCAAAACCCCTGTATCTTTTCTTAAGGTAAGATATGCACCAACAAAACATGTGCTATATAAACATACTTGACAACTGGCTACTCCCATTTCCTGGGTTCTGAAGGCAACATAATCACAAACAAAAGACATTTAAGGAAAATCCCTATAAATATGAGGTTCAGGGATTGGCTTGGATAGCATGAGGGATCAGTGGCATGAGGGAAGAGAGAAAGTGCAAAAGGACCAGGATTTTTTCTTTTCTTAGAAATTTTAAAAAATTCTTGACACCTCGGAATTATCCTTAGATCATTTATTTTCCTGTCTAGTTCTCCCCTCATAATATTAGTTATCTCTGCTGCTGCCTTTGTCTCTTACCTTTTTAATATGATATCTTAATATTTAAGATACGCTTTTGGAGGGATGGATGTAAGCTTCAGTTAGAAGTCGTCATTCATAGTATAGGGAAGCATGTAGTTGAAACCTAAGACATCAAATAGAAAGATAATTTATAATATGTATCATGTATATATAAATCTATATATAAAGCTTTTATAGATAAAGCATGCTTGGCCAGTAACTTTTATGGAGAGCAAAGATGAAAGATCCATTTAAAAAATTCTTTACTTAAAAATGACTGAATAATTTAAAATAGATACATAGAAGGAAAGTGAAAGTGAAGTGCTCATATAATACAAATCTGGGACTTCTAAAACATGTTAAAATACTGGTTCATCTCTTGTAGACATCGTGTCTATCTCTAGAGCCAGTAACTGTACTCGATTGTGAATGTAATAGAAGGCATTAATCACCATCAAATTCATCACTTTCTTTTCTTCTTTATTGAAGTATAATCGACGTACAATATCCTTCTAGTTTCAGGTGTACATGATTGTGATTTAATATTTTTATACATTATAAAATGCTCCCCATGATAGATCTGGTTACCATCTGTCACCACACAAAGTTATTACAAAATTATTGAGTATATTAAATCCCCATGACTTACTTATTTTATAGCTGGAAGTTTGTAGCCCTTTACCTGTTTCTCTGGCCCCTCCCCCATCCCTCCTCCTGTAACCAGCCATTTATTTTTTACATCTATGACTATGTTTTTGTTTTATTGGTTTGTTTTGTTTGTTTAGATTCCACATACCAGTGAAATCATATGTTACTTATCTTTCTCTGTCTGACTTATATCACTTATCATAATACCCTCTACATCCATTTATCATTATTTTATTTTTATGGCAAGTAATATTCATATTGGTTGTTCCTATCCCACTAGGAAAGTCTCATTATTACATATAAATGAAATAGAACATAAAAAGACTTTAAGTTATATGAAACAAAACTTTGACTTTTGCATATATGATCGCTCAAGACCAATGGAGGATAATTTTCCTTATTCTACAGGTAGCTAATTTATCATTTTCTCACATACTTGACTTCTTATAGGACCCCATAACCCATTCAGAGCAGCATCATTTAATATATTTGTCAGACCATTAATCTAAAGATGTAAAAGCTGTTCAATCTTTTGTATCATCTGCTTAAGCAATTACACAGATATGAACCACATTTTTGTATCACTTTGCATGGAACCTTCAGCATTTCTAGCCTGGATACATCATGGAGACAGAGGTCTTACTCTTTACCCAAACCCTTGCCATTGTTCTTTCAAATCTCAGCATTCCTGTTAATGATTTATGATCCCTCTGATCCCATCCATCTCTTGGGTCTTCCATTCTAATCATCTCAGTCTATTCTTCATTCAGCGTCCAGAGCTTGTCACCCAGATGTCACCCATCAAAGATCTGGAACACTGGCATTGCCTTCCTGATTCCACACCCTCTTCCTCAGGGGCATCATGACCTCATTCTTCCTGCCTAAGTATTTCCAGCATATTTTCTTCTACCATTATTTTCTTTCCTTTGTAAATTCTGAACCCATGTAAATTCTGAACAATTTGTAGTTGTGTTCATTAACCATAAAGTCACAAATATATAGCTCCAGCTTAAACTTCTCTCCTGTGCCATAAACAAATTTATCTAGATTTTTCCCGTGTTTTTCAAATATACTTCCAAATCAAAGCTCTCTGATAAATCTTCTCCATCTTGTTTTTGCTATTATGCTTAAAGTCACTCAGAATAGAAGCCCTATTGTTTCCATTTCCCTTGTACTTTCTAATTATTTAACAGTAAGATATTTTAATTCATTTCTCTGATAATATCAAGCTTATATGACTTTAAAAAATATCTTATACTTAAGTACTGCATCATCTCTCATGTAGAAAATTGCAACAACTTTCCACAATACTCTTTGTTGTTTCTCTTTTCTACATACTCTGGTATATAATCCAAGTTTAGTTTTATCTTTTCTGCTTTTAAAATCCTTTATCAACTCCGTACTGTGTATAGAATGTTGTCTGAACTTTGCTTGTCATATTAAAATCCACTGACTATAAAATCCTATTCTGTTTTTCCAGCAGTATGTCTCAAGTTTTCCTACTACCAGAGTCTACATTCCAGCCAACTCCAAATACTTTCCACTTCATACATATATTCTGTATTTTTGTTGTCGTCCAATTTTTAAAAAGAATTTTTTAACTAACTGTTTTTTTTAAATTTAAGCTTTTTAATTTAAACATATAATGTAACCCCACCACCCTCTCCCAAACCCTCCCCCCCCCAGTTTGTTTTATGACATTAAGAGTCTCTTTTGGTTTGTCTCTCTCCCGATCCCATCTTGTTTCATTTTTTCTTTTCCTACCCCCTTAACCCCCACCCCCATTGCATCTCTACTTCCTCATATCAGGGAGATCATATGACAGTTGTCTTTCTCCCATTGACTTATTTTGCTAAGCATAATACCCTCTAGTTCCATCCATGTCGTTGCAGATGGCAAGATTTCATTTCTTTTGATGGCTGCATAGTATTCCATTGCATATATATACACCACTTCTTCTTTATCCATTCATCTGTTGATGGACATCTAGGTTCTTTCCATAACTTGGCTATTGTGGACATTGCTGCTATAAACATTCGGGTACACGTGCCCCTTCGGATCACTACGTTTGTATCTTTAGGGTAAATACCCAGTAGTGCAATTGCTGGGTCATAAGGTAGCTCTATTTTCAATTTTTTGAGGAACCTCCATGCTGTTTTCCAGAGTGGTTGCACCAGCTTGCATTCCCACCAACAGTGTAGGAGGGTTCCCCTTTCTCCACATCCTCGCCAGCATCTGTCATTTCCTGACTTGTTCATTTTAGCCATTCTGACTGGTGTGAGGTGGTATCTCATTGTGGTTTTGATTTGTATTTCCCTGATGCCCAGTGATGTGGAGCACTTTTTCATGTGTCTGTTGGCCATCTGGATGTCTTCTTTGCAGAAATGTCTGTTCATGTCCTCTGCCCATTTCTTGATTGGATTATTTGTTCTTTGGTTGTTGAGTTTGCTAAGCTCTTTATAGATTTTGGATACTAGCCCTTTATCTGATATGTCATTTGCAAATATCTTCTCCCATTCTGTCAGTTGTCTTTTGGTTTTGTTGACTGTTTCCTTTGCTGTGCAAAAGCTTTTGATCTTGATGAAGTCCCAATAGTTCATTTTTTCCCTTGCTTCCCTTGCCTTTGGCGTTGTTCCTAGGAAGAAGTTGCTGCGGCTGAGGTCGAAGAGGTTGCTGCCTGTGTTCTCCTCAAGGATTTTGATGGATTCCTTTCTCACGTTGAGGTCCTTCATCCATTTTGAGTCTATTTTCGTGTGTGGTGTAAGGAAATGGTCCAACTTCATTTTTCTGCATGCGACTGTCCAATTTTCCCAACACCATTTATTGAAGAGGCTGTCTTTTTTCCATTGGATATTCTTTCCTGCTTTGTTGAAGATTAGTTGACCATAGAGTTGAGGGTCTATTTCTGGGCTCTCTATTCTGTTCCATTGATCTATGCGTCTGTTTTTGTGCCAGTACCATACTGTCTTGATGATGACAGCTTTGTAGTAGAGCTTGAAGTCTGGAATTGTGATGCCACCAACTTTGGCTTTCTTTTTCAATATTCCTTTGACTATTCAAGGTCTTTTCTAGTTCCATATAAATTTTAGGATTATTTGTTCCATTTCTTGGAAAAAAATGGATTGCATTAAACGTGTAGATTGCTTTAGGTAGCGTAGACATTTTCACAATATTTATTCTTCCAATTCATGAGCATGGATCATTTTTCCATTTCTTTGTGTCTTCCTCAATTTCTTTCATGAGTACTTTATAGTTCTCTGAGTATAGATTCTTTCTCTTTGGTTAGGTTTATTCCTAGGTATCTTATGGTTTTGGGTGTAATTGTAAATGGGATTAACTCCTTAATTTCTCTTTCTTCTGTCTTGATGTTGGTGTAAAGAAATGCAACTGATTTCTGTGCATTGATTTTATATCCTGACACTTTACTGAATTCCTGTACAAGCTCTAGCAGTTTTGGAGGGGAGCCTTTTGGGTTTTCCACATATAGTATCATATCATCTGCAAAGAGCGATAGTTTGACTTCTTCTTTGCCGATTTGGATGCCTTTAATTTCTTTTTGTTGTCTGATTGCTGAGGCTAGGACTTCTAGTACTAAGTTGAATAGTAGTGGTGATAACGGACATCCCTGCCGTGTTCCTGACCTTAACGGAAAAGCTCTCAGTTTTTCTCCATTGAGAATGATACTTGCCATGGGTTTTTCATAGATGGCTTTGATAATATTGAGGTATGTGCCTTCTATCCCTACACTTTGAAGAGTTTTGATTAGGAAGGGATGTTGTACTTTGTCAAATGCTTTTCCAGCATCTATTGAGAGTATCATATGGTTCTTGTGCTTTCTGTTGTATCACATTGATTGATTTGCGGATGTTGAACCAACCCTGCTGCCCTGGAATAAATCCCACTTGGTCGTGGTGAATAATCCTTTTAATGTACTGTTGGATCCTATTGGCTAGTATTTTGGTGAGAATTTTCGCATCTGTGTTCATCAAGGATATTGGTCTGTAATTCTCTTTTTTGATGGGATCCTTGTCTGGTTTGGGGATCAAGGTGATGCTGGCCTCATAAAATGAGTTTGGAAGTTTTCCTTCCATTTCTATTTTTTGGAACAGTTTCAGGAGAATAGGAATTAATTCTTCTTTAAATGTTTGGTAGAATTCCCCTGGGAAGCTGTCTGGCCCTGGGCTTTTGTTTGTTGGGAGATTTTTGATGACTGTTTCAATCTCCTTACTGGTGATGGGCCTATTCAGGTTTTCTATTTCTTCCTGGTTCAGTTTTGGCAGTTTATATGTCTCTAGGAAAGCATCCATTTCTTCCAGATTGTCAAATTTGTTGGCATAGAGTTGCTCATAATATGTTCTTATGATTGTTTGTATTTCTTTGGTGTTGGTTGTGATCTCTCCTCTTTCATTCATGATTTTATTTATTTGGGTCCTTTCTCTTTCCTTTTGGATAAGTCTGGCCAGGGGTTTATCAATGTTATTAATTCTTTCAAAGAACCAGCTCCTAGTTTCACTGATTTGTTCTATTGTTTTTTTGGTTTCTATTTCATTGATTTCTGCTTTGATCTTTATTATTTCTCTTCTCCTGCTGGGTTTAGGCTTTCTTTGTTGTTCTCTCTCGAGTTCCTTAAGGTGTAGGGTTAGGTTATGTATTTGAGACCTTTCCTGTTTCTTGAGATAGGCTTGTATTGCTATATATTTTCCTCTCAGGACTGCCTTTGTTGTGTCCCACAGATTTTGGACCATTGTGTTTTCATTATCATTTGTTTCCATGGTTTTTTTCAATTCTTCTTTAATTTCCTGGTTGACCCATTCATTTTTTAGAAGGATGCTGTTGAATGTCCATGTATTTGTGCTCTTTCCAAATTTCCTCTTGTGATTGAGTTCTAGCTTCAGAGCATTGTGGTCTGAAAATATGCAGGGAATGATCCCAATCTTTTCATACCTGTTGAGACCTGATTTATGACCCAGGATGTGATCTATTCTGGAGAATGTTCCATGGGCACTAGAGAAGAATGTGTATTCTGTTGCTTTGGGGTAGAATGTTCTGAATATATCTGTGATGTCCATCTCATCCAGTGTGTCATTTAAGACCTTTATTTCCTTGTTGATCTTTTGCTTGGATGATCTGTCCATTTCAGTGAGGGGTGTGTTAAAGTCTCCAACTATTATTGTATTCTTGTCAATGTGTTTCTTTGATTTTGTTATCAATTGGTTTATATAGTTGGCTGCTCCCATGTTAGGGGCATAGATATTTAAAATTGTTAGATCTTCTGGTTGGACAGACCCTTTGAGTATGATATAGTGTCCTTCCTCATCTCTTATTATAGTCTTTGGCTTAAAATCTAATTGCTCTGATATAAGGATTGACACCCCAGCTTTCTTCTGATGTCCATTAGCATGGTAAATTGTTTTCCACCCCCTCACTTTCAATCTGGAGGTGTCTTCAGGTCTAAAATGAGTTTCTTGTAGGCAGCATATTGATGGTTTTTTTTTTTATCCATTCTGAAACCCTGTGTCTTTTGATTGGGGCATTTAGCCCATTTACGTTCAGGGTAACTATTGAGAGATATGAATTTAGTGCCATTGTATTGCTTGTAAGGTGATTGTTACTGTATATTGTCTCTGTTCCTTTCTGATAATACTTTTAGGGTCTCTCTTTGCTTAGAGGACCCCTTTCAATATTTCCTGTAGAGCTGGTTTGGTGTTTACAAACTCTTTCAGTTTTTGTTTGTCCTGGAAGCTTTTTATCTCTCCTTCTATTTTCAATGACAACTTTGCTGGTTAAAGTATTCTTGGCTGCATGTTTTTCTCATTTAGTGCTCTGAATATATCATGCCAGTTCTTTCTGGCCTGCCAGGTCTCTGTGGATAAGTCTGCTGCCAATCTAATATTTTTACCTTTGTATGTTACAGACTTCTTGTCCCCTGCTGCTTTCAGGATTTTCTCTTTGTTGCTAAGACTTGTAAATTTACTATTAGATGGCAGGGTGTGGACTGATTCCTATTGGTTTTGAGGGGTGTTATCTGCACCTCCTGGATTTTGATGCTTGTTCCCCTTGCTATATTAGGGAAATTCTCTACAATAATCCTCTCCAGTATACCTTATGCTCCTATTTCTCTTTCTTCTTCTTCTGGAATCCCAATTATTCTAATGTTGTTTCATCTTATGGCATCACTTATCTCTCGAATTCTCCCCTCGTGGTCCAGTAGTTGTTTGTCTCTCTTTTGGTCAGCTTCTTTATTCTCTGTCATTTGGTCTTCTATATCACTAATTCTGTCTTCTGCCTCATTTATCCTAGCAGTAAGAGCCTCCATTTTTGATTGCACCTCATTAATAGCTTTGTTTTTATTTCAACTTGATTAGATTTTAGTTCTTTTATTTCTCCAGAAAGGGCTTTTATTTCTCCTGACAAGGTTTCTCTAATATCTTCCATGCCTTTTTCGAGCCCGGCTAGAACCTTGAGAATCGTCATCCTGAATTCCAGATCTGACATATTACCAGTGTCTGTATTGATTAGGTCCCTAGCCTTTGGTACTGCCTCTTGTGTTTTTTTTTTTTTTTTTTTTGTGGTGACTTTTTCCACCTTGTCATTTTGTCCAGATAAGAATCTGCTGTTCTCCTTGTTAAGTGAACTTGGTCTTGGCTGGATTTCTTGTTGATCTCTGGGGGAGGGTCCTGTTGTAGTGATTCTCAAGTGTCTCTGCCCCAGGCGGAATTGCACCGCCCTTACCAGGGGCTGGGCTAAGTAATCCTCTCAGGTTCGCTTTCGGGAGCTTTTGTTCCCTGAACGCTTTCCTTAGAGTTCCGGAGGACGGGAATGAAAATGGTGGCCTCCCAATCTCCAGCTCGGAGGAGCCAAGAGCTCGGGGCCCCAGTCCTCAGTGTGCCTTCAGAGAAAAGCGCTTAATCACTCTTGTCTCCCCATCCTCCGGCCGCGCGGAGAAAATTTTGCATAATCAGTTCCGTCTCACTGGCTTCTGGCTGTGCTCTGAGGTCACCCAGCCTGTGACCAAGCGTCTCTGTCTCTGGCAGATTCCCACCAGGAGTTTCCGAACCCTGTAGATCCCTGAGCTCTCCCAGGTCGGAGTCTCCCCGGATCTTGTGGGGACCCCTCGCACAGAGCACCGGCCCGTGTCACAGACCACAGCTCTAGGAAACCCTGAGTTCAGAGTTCACTCCTCGGCTCTGTCTCCGCAGCCGGCTTCCCTGCTCTAATACCTGTGATCTCTGTGACACTCAGACACCCCCAATCTTTCTGTGACCTTTTGGGACCTGAGTCCACGCTGTCCCCGCAAGGTCTTCACCCCAGTTTAGCCTCTGGAGTGATGTCCCTCCCAGGAGCAGAGTTTTAAAAGTCCTGATTTTGTGCTCCGTTGTTCCTCCGCTTGCCGGGAGCTGGCCCCTCCCCCCGGGGTCTATCTTCCCGTCGCGTTGGATTCACTTCTCTGCTGGTCCTACCTTTTAGAAAGAAATTTTCTGTTTCTAGAATTGTTGTTTTTCTTCTCTTCGATCTCCTGTTGGATTCGTAGGTGTTCGGAATGGTTTGATAGGCTATCTAGCTGATCTCCTGATGCCTGATGTCGTCTCAGCCTGCTACTTCTTCGCCATCTTGACTCCTCCCCAATTTTTAAAAAAAATTAAAAAATTTATTTATTTGACAGAGAAAGAGAGATCAAAAGTAGGCATAGAGGTAGGCAGAGAGAGGGGGAAGCAGACTGCCCGCTGAGCAGATAGCCTGATGAGGGGCTCGATCCCAAGACCCTGAGATCATGATCTGAGCTGAAGGCATAGGCCTAACCCACTGAGCAAACCAGGAGCCCCTGTCATCCAATTTTTGATGCATCTTTCATCTTAATTCTGGAATGTTTTCTTCCCATCACCACCACTTACTAAAAAACTTTACCCACCTGTTAAACTCTGCCTCACTTTCTACCTCTTTATAAAGCTTCAGTCAGTACTTCTGGGAGAAATAAAATCTCCTTTGTCCTTGTCTCTGGAATATTCTATTTAGCCTTTAAAAATATACATTGCACATGTTAGTTTAATTTTTTTAGGATTCCAGATTTAACTCAATTGAGCAGATATTTGTTGAGCATGTGTGATATGCTAGGCATTGTGTGGAGGGCTTGGGGTATATCAATGAACAAGACAAAAATCCCTGGGAGGGGAGACAGATAATAAGTAATACACATGATAACTCAGTTACATGATACATTAGGGGATGTATAATGAATAGAAGAAAAAAACGAGGGCAGGGCAAAGGGAATCAGAAGGCTCTGGTAACTAGAAGGCAGGTTAAATTTGAAATAAGATGGTATGATAGGCCTCATTGAGGAGATAATTTGAGCAAAAATATGAAGAAAGTGAGGGGATTAGTCGTGTGGTAATCTGGAATGTGAATTTCTAAGGAAAGGGAACAGACCACGGATGACCTTAGTTTGGAGTGTGTCTGTCTTATAACAAGGGAGAGAAAATTAGGAGATGATGTCAGAGAGATAAAGGGGCTATGCCATATAAGTCTGTAGAAGCCATCAGGGACATTGGATTTTGCTCGGAGAAAAGTGAGGAACGATTGAAGGATTTAGAGTAGAGGAATGACAGGTATTACATGACTTATGTTTTACAAGGATCATTCTGGCTTGTGGATTGAGAATTGACAGAGGAACAAAGGGAAAAACAAAAACCTATGCTACGAATGATACAGAATGGAACTGGGGTAGTAGCAATAAATTAAGGTAGAAGTGGTCAGAGTCTAGTTATATTTGAAGACAAAGCCAATAGAATGTGCTAGAATTTTGGATATGGGCTGTGAGGAAAGGAAGGAAGAACCATGACTCCAGGAATTTTGAACAGAGTAGCTATTAAGTATGGAGTTGCTGTCAACTGAGAAAGGAAAAATTATAGACAAAGTATGGAGGATAGGATCCAGGGTTTGATTCTGGGTATGGTAATTTTAAGATAAGATACCTATTAGACAACCAAGTAAAGCTGTTGAGAGGATTATTGAATGTATATGGAATATACATTGGAATATTAGGGGTAAGATCTGAGCTGAGACGGAGAGATATATCCATCATTTACAGCCATGAAACTCAGTGAAATCAAGAACATGAGTGTTTATAGAGAAGAGACCCTGGGGCTTTTCTACAGTAAGTGACTGATGAAAAAAAAATATATCGTTGGAAATAGAGAAGAAATGATCAATGATGTTGGAGGCAAACCAAGGGACCATGACATTTTGGATTCCAAGTGAAGTAAGTATGTTGACAAAGAGCAAATGACCGACTGCAAGTGTGGCTGAGAGGTAACAGAAGAGGAAGAGTAAGAATGAGCACTGGATTTACTAACATGAGGTCACAGGGAGATTGGCATAGAAGGTGCAATGAGAAGCAGGAAAACCTCCAAGTCCAATACTGTAAAGACTATAGGAAGGGGGCACCTGGGTGGCTCCACTGGTTAAGCTTCTGACTCTTGATTTTGGTTCAGGTCGTGCTGTCAGGGTCCTGTGATCAAGCACGACGTATGGCTCCACACCCGCACATTCTCTCCCTCTCTCTCTGCCCCTGCCTCCCTGCCTGCTTGCATGCAATCTGTCTCTCTTCAAAAATATGTAAATGGGGGAAATCGGTGGGGGGGAGATGAACTATAAGAGACTGTGGACTCTGAGAAGCAAGCTGAGAGTTTTGGAGGGGAGGGGGCTCCAGGGATGGGTGAGCCTGGTGGTGGGTATTAAGGAGGGCATGTATTACATGGAGCACTGGGTGTGGTGCATAAACAATGACTCTTGGAACACTGAAAAAATTAAATTAAATTTTAAAAATTATGTAAGTAAGATCTTTAAAGAAAAAGACTGTAGGAAGAAAAAAAGTCAAGCACTTTATCCTTGTGAGGGAAAGAGTATCCTGAGGGGATAGTCAGTTCTTCATTAGAGCCAGAAAATGAAATAAACATTCAGAAAAATTAAGGCAGGGGATTTGATGATGATGAATCGTGAACATCAGAGGGCAGAGTGGAAAAGTTTTAGGTGTTGAGGTGGAGATGGGGGAAATAGTTAGGGGATGCTCTTTCCACCTCCTAGTGGAGATCAGGATGCAAGTGATGGATGATATCCTGGGAATCTGCCTTCCATGATAACAATTCCCTAAAGGGATAATGCAATTAGTCAAACACAGATGGTGGCAAGGGTGTGAGTTTTGGCAATAGGGACTGTTTGGATTTTGGGGTTTCCTTGTGGACCCATGGGTAGAGGGTCAAGATGGTACATATAAGCCATCTTGAGAGGTGCTCTTAGTCTCATTATATAGTCTTCCTCTTGACCTTTGATAAAGGGCATGGTGGATGTAGAAGAGGCTTGATCTTATTTCCAGTCATTTAGTTGAGGAGTGAGATAACACCAAATGTAGGGGCTCTACCTTAACGCTGTTCATGAGAGATAACCCTGGGGATGCTGAGCATCACTCTGTGTTGCACCCCCTCCCCACTCCTGATGATAGTTCTAAAGGCCTAGAGGTGCCCTGGTTGGAATAAACCATGGAGACCAAACATGCTGGGTTCAGTCAAGTGTAGCCAACTGATTAGATGACCTGATAGCCCACATCTGCTGCCTGGGACCTAAGGTCCCTCTTTGGAGAGGGCTTCTGCTAAGGAGAGAAGGAGCCAGACACAATAAGCGAGGTCAGTAACAAACTTGGGTACGAGGAAGGGAGTAGGTTAGACAAAAAATCTGAAGGAACCACGTTCCCTGTTCCCTGTGTGAGACTGCAGTGTCTTCCAGAAAGTGCAGAACCTCAGTGCCCCTGGGAGGGACAGAATAGAGTACCTGGCAGATACCCCTGCAGAGCTATTACTGGGAGCTCAGCTTGGAGCTGAAGGCCATGCTTCAGTAATCAGATAAGGATTTGTGCAATTAGAGGTGTTACTGTTAATATGAATGCCCTTTATTACCAATAGACTAATGAAGCCTGGTTAAATTTCTGTTACATAATAATGAAAGCAAATTGCTCTGCTAGCCTGTGAGCTCAGAGGGACAAGTCTATGCTTATATTTCCCACTGGGTACAGGCTAATAAATGTGTTGAAGTTGTTATATAAAATGATTAGAAAAACCATCTTATGCCTAGACCCGAAGTTGCAGAAGCTTTGTGAGTGTTCAGAAGTCTTCCATAACAATTTTGAACCAGAGAGGAAGAAGAAGAGAAACCAAGTTAGGTTCATGAAACAAAGTATCCTCATTAATGGCTTCAATTATTTTTTTTCAATCAAAAACAATTCTGGTCAAATCAAATGTTACAGGATACACTCTGACCTTTGTTTCACATCTTAAAATGGTATATAATATAAAAGTCTAGTATAATGTGGCTAACATTTTGAACAGGAGGTTGATGGTGAATACAGAGTTGTCTTAAATATATCCATATAACCAGAGAAAAAGGATGGATATCTTTGAGAATTTTTGCTGAGAGGCCACATAAACAGGGACCAAAATGAGAGGGACTAAAAGTATAGAATAAATTAATAAGGTGTCCAGATAAATATGGATGAGAAAGAAAATAAGCAAAGGGTACAATACTTGAGATCAGAAATTTAGTAAATTTAGTAAAATTAGAGAATCTAAGGGTAGTAACAAAAAGTAGAGCAAGTAGAAACTTACTTTCCCTTTGGATCTTGACCTAAATTTCACCTTCTCCAAGGACTTCCTCAGACCACTCCATCTAAGCCTGTGCTCATTTTATTTTGTAGTGACTCAGACTGTAGCCTTGCATCTGTAGATTTGTTTACTTGTTTATGGTCTGCCTCCTTCACTAAGTGGAGAGTTTTAGGAAGGCAGAAGCCAGGCTGGGCTTTATTTATCATATTCTTTTATAATGGATCACAATACCACTACATCATAGGCACTAGTACTGGCTGAATAAATGAATGAACAAATGGATAAAAGGGTACAAAGAATACGTGTTAAAAATTTGTGATTTTCCATATTGATAGTGGACCAGTAGCACCAATAATCTTCAAAAGTAATTTATTCAAATACAGTTATGCCTCTCTGTCCCAGGAATAAGCACCCATACTTTTGAGATAAACCAAGAATTTCTGATAGATCTTTAGTGAGGAAAGTAGATTTATTTATAGAATTCTGGGAATGAGAGATGAGCTCTTACTGGGTGTATCAGAGAGAGGACCTTGGCTTACATGGATAATGCTGGAGACACTAAAGATTCTATAGTGCAGATACTCATGTAGAAGATAAATTGTATTTAAGGATAAATAATTGGCAAATTATATGAGATTTCCCCAAAGCAGTCCTCTGAAGTCACAGCTCCTAGATAAGTGAGTTGGCAAAACCTGTTCTTGTAGTCTGCTATTCCTCCCACGTGGTGTGGTTGTTCCTTTATGGGAATTGTGTGTTTCATCAGTTGATGTCATACTCACCCTGAACTCCCTAGTTATTAACTGGGAGAGCCTATGAGTGATGAGCCTGCACCTGGGGGAGGGGAGTGATGTGCGTCAGAGAACTGTCAGCTCGAGGTCCCTCTCCTTGGTGGCTACCCTCTGGTAGCCTTGAGCAGTGGAGGATACACATGGCTCTGCCATGAACCTATACACATTGAATCTATCTGTTCACATTGTGGCAGGGTTTTTTTTTTTTCCCTCTCCTGGAGTTGCATTTTTTTTCTGTGCTTCAAGAAAAGCGGATATCCGAGAGTCTGCATTGCAGGTCTTTTGAAAACTCAGTTAGGGTGACCATAAGTTGATGCTGGCTCATTTTTAACTCTTGCTTTGGCATATTTATTAACAGCTCCTCCTTTTAATCTCAGGAGTATCCTGGGCTGGATTATAAATTAGTCCTAACAGGGAGTCATTCCTCAAGAGGCTGCTCTGGTTTCCAAAATCTAGAAAGGAGTCACTAATGAGGACCAAACTGTAGTGGGCCCTGGCAGGGTACATGCAAAATACCCAGAACATGCGAGTTACTAGCACTCAGTTTTTTAAAGTAGGTTTCTGAATATTCCTGACTTCCATGTTGGCCTGTTGTTAGGTATCTGGGTTGGTGGAAATCAGGACTTACTGGCAGTATATCTAGGTCTCTTGGCAATCCTAGCACTAATTCTTCAGAATCTCCATGCCAATACATATCTCTGTAATGAAACAAAATTTAAATGAAATGTCCAAGGAATCCCATAAATAAAGGAATATGGTGGTTTGTGAGGTTTAAAATCAGATTGCCGCTAGCAACGTAAATCTTCTCGTGTCTTACATTGCATCATTATTATAATATTAACCTTCAACCTCCTTGGATGTACGGGGTGAAAGTGCTGATGAATGAGTAGGGCTATGGCTGGGTAGTAACCATGACCTGTGTGTGTTTGTGTGTGTGTGTGTGTGTGTGTAGTTTTTTCCATGTTTTCCTCTAACAGACACTGAGCACTCATTCTTGGCCACAACCCTGCTTTCTGTGAGTTTCTTAAGATCAGAAGAGAACAAGTCTACGGAAATGTGGTTACCTTATAATTATTTTTTTATGTGTTTTTCCTGTTAACTTCATACTATGCAACTGGGTGACACAAAATATTTCTTTATGTTTCTTTACCCTCACGCTGCTAAAGTTTAGTTCTTTTAGGTTTGCTTCATGGCAAGAACTGGTACAGGCATCTGGCTTTCTGCAGATCCACATCTTTGACTAAAGGCACATGTCTCCTGTGCATATTTTCACACCATAAATTAAGCAGATTTTACCTTTCATCACAATTTTCTTTCTCCGTTGATGAGTAAGGAGGGCGTTGGTGGAAATAATTTGATGAATCTTTTCTTCTTATTTTGAGCTGGAGCAAATATAGATAGTAGGCTTCAAAGGAGCAGGAATCATGCCCATTTAATTCAGCTCCTGTGCTTAGCACCCATCACGATGGCTTGCACATGTGAGGTATTCCATTAGTATGTACTTAATGAATGAAGTGTCTGGTAGCTCTAAAAAATCATAGGTTTTAAGCCACAGTCATGTTTTATACTCCAGCTTTTGATACTTTTATGATTTTTTTTTCAAGTTCTATTTTTTTACGTGAAGATGATCTTTTCCTTAAACTAGCTCACAGGAGTTATTTTCTGTTCCACGATGGGCAAAGAAAATCAAGATCACAGATGGGTAAGGATTTTGACTCTCCGCTAGCTCATCTGTTAGCTAATGTGATTCAAATTCTTGACTCATCAAATTATTATATTCCATGAACCTTCATAATCAGTCAATAGGGAGATTTGCCTTCAGGCCCATATAGGCTCCAATACAGGTATTTACTAAGAAACTGGAGGAAGGTTTCATTCCTTGTTCTTTGGCACAAGTGGGAGGGGTAGTACCAGAAACCTACTAATGTTAATGTTACATGATACAATTTAACTTTTGACTATATCAGAAGTTGCAGTGGATGCTGCCTACAGAGCAAAGATGCTCTGTGGAAATGAAAAAAATTGAAGTAAATGGACAAATTTGTTTTTAGACTCTAGGACTCCTCTTAGGGACCGTGACTCGGGTCAGTGGCACAAAGGAGCCAGGGAAGAACAAAAGGATTTGTGAATTCTTGCCCTGATTCCCACTTCTTCTTGGGAAAGAGGAGGGTGAGCCTGGGGCTACCTCAACAGGACAACTCAGAAAATATAAGCTGTTATCTGCTGGTCCAGTTGAGAGGCTGGTACTCTCAGCCAATGGTTGCAGGGCAAAGAAACTGAAGAGAGGAGTGTTGGAAGCATGTCCAGCTCACAGCGACAACTGTGTAAACAATGCCCGCTTCCTGGGCATCCGGGATGGACCTTTCAGGAAAGACAGAGCCGGTGGAGCTGTTTGCAATTCCATCCAAGAGAACCTCCCACAGAGGTTTCCCAAGATGGTGTTTTGTGTGGCAAGGACAACCTGGATTACTATGGGCTGACTAGGAAAGGGCTACCAGAAGAAAATGTGTGTTTTTCACTTGGCAGGAATTGTAGCCAGAACAACTTAGCATGGAATGAGGGGGAATATCTCTGGAAATTTCCGAACGGTTCTGATGAGTTAGAGTCAGCATTTGTACATCTGCCGCTCAGAGGACCTCAATGACAGATGATAGCCACACTCAGTATATACTTCTCTTGACCCCAATCTCCCTTTCCCTGCTAGATTTCACCATGGGAGTGTCAGAAACGACAGTTAGCAGAGAGAGAGAGAGAGAGAGAGAGACTTGGTTAAGTAGAAAAGGAAAGAGAACACATCTCCTTTGTGTTTCTCCCCATTGCCATTTGTAGGCAGGTGACCTTCTGCCACAACCTGGATAGCAAAGTTGAGTTTGGGTTATTATCTAGGCCTGTATAATCTTAATTAGAGAACTGAGACAGTTTTGGGATATGAAAGTGACTGGAGGACATTTTTTACTTTAAATGAGAACAAAAACTTAGGGGTCTTACTGGAGAGTTTCTTGCAAGGGCAAGAGAAAGATTTTCCTTCACTGAGTAAGCTTGAAAGGGACAGTGGGAGTCGAAGTTGCATTTTGAGTGTATCCCACAAGTCATGCTAGGTTAGTTTGTCTGTGATACTACTTTAAATGGAAAAGGAGAATTTATGCACATGGTTTCTCATTGGAGCTCAGTGCAGCAAACATAGATGACTCTCAGACAGCGATGATACCGAGAATGGGAAAGCCCTCAATAATCTCCTTTACTTTCTCTCAGGTCTTCTCTTGTTTCTCTTTGCATCTCATCTTCACTCTCTGTGTCGATCAGCATGCTCTGCTTTTCCACAGGATAGGTGCAGGCAGCCCTACAGGCAGCAAAGAAATTAAGTGGTGTTTCTAGGTCTCATTCCTTTTCTTTTGAAAATTAACATATAATTTATTATTTACTTCAAGGGTACAAGTCAGTGAATCATCAGTCTTTCACAATTCACAGCACTCATCTCGGTCCCATTCTAAAATTGCTGGTAGGTAGGGAATTTTCTGTGCTTACCTTGTATAACTCCCCCTTGTGGGTACATGGGTAGGTGATTCCAACAGGAATGCAGGGACCGACCAATGTGAATGAGCAACATATTCTCTGAAAATAGGGCCATTGGTTGGCCAGGAAGTCCATCTTCATTTACTGCAAAGACATGCAGTATAGTGGGCATAGGAAGACTGCCGGGATCTCAGGTATTAGCAGTTCATCTGTGGTAAAGGAACATTAGGTTTGGGGCACCTGGGTGGCTCAGTGGGTTAAAGCCTCTGCCTTTGGCTCAGGTCATGATTCCAGGGTCCTGGATGGAGCCCCATGTCGGTCGGGCTCTCTGCCCGGCGGGGAGCCTGCTTCCCCCTTTCTCTGTCTCTGCCTGACTCTCCACCTACTTGTGATTTCTCTCTGTCAAATAAATAAATAAATAAAATCTTTATTAAAAAAAAAAAACATTAGGGTCACCTGGGTGGCTCAGTGGGTTAAAGCCTCTGCCTTCGGCTCAGGTCATGATCCCAGGGTCCTGGGATCGAGCCCCACATTGGGCTCTCTGCTCGGCGGGGAGCCTGCTTCTCCCTCTCTCTCTGCCTGCCTAGTTGTGATCTCTGTCTGTCAAATAAATAAAATAAAATAAAATAAAATAAAATAAAATAAAATAAAAAACATTAGGTTTTATGGACTGAAATCTCATAAGAAATTTTGGTGGTTACACGTATATAATATACTGTGTATGTGTTTTATAGTATAGTAATTATAGTATTTTCTGCTAACTAAACATCTTTATAAAACTCCCTGGGCAGTATACTTGTTCTGTATTTCATATATGTCTGAGATTTCTGGGAAATGTACACCACCCTGCAGTTACCTGAGAAAGTTTATACAAGTTTGCATGAGCTGATGTGTAATCTTGGTCCATTTGATCATTTTGCTACATTTTCTTAATAGAGTCTTGTTCCCAGTTGTAAATATTTTGAATTGGGAAGACACGAATTGGCAGTTCGGGAGAGCCAACATAGTTGGGGTTCTCAGGGAAGAGAATGGACGAGCAGAGAGCTGCATAGCAGGAGAGCTCCATATCTGTGAAGGTCCTTGGGGTCTAGAGTTGACTGCTCAAGGCTTCCAGAAGGGAAGAGTCAGAACAATCCCTTGAGCATGGGGAGGGCCAGGCATTGTTAGTATCCCCACCAGTCCAATGGAGAGTTGGGTAGGGTCCTCAAAACGTGCTTGCTGCCTCACGAGAGAGGCAGAATTAGCTCTGAAGTTTGTGCTCTTGTCCCTCTGAAGAAAGTTTAAAAGACATCCTTATAAAGTTCAAACCATTTCAGAGTAATTTAACTGTGCCGCAGAAAAGAGATTAGGAATACTTTTTGAAAATATGAGTATCTGACACCTGATAAGGCAAAACGCACCACTCCACCTGTCACTTATTTTGATAACTGCATACTCCTTGCTTCTGAAGTGTTGAATTCTGGCCTTTATTATTTTAGGATTATAAAATTCCTACTACTATCCAGTAGGACAATACTGTACAGCATCTCCTACATTTATTCCTATCTTAGAAAGAATAGCTACCAATAGGTTTCTCATCCTTTCTGGTGTTTCTTTCCCATTGCCTCAGTAAGCAGAATGTTGACCTTCAAGCCTGTCCATAGAGCATGGTGGGCCGGTGAGCAGTAGAGGGTTCTCTCTTCTCTCTTCCCTTCCCTTCCCTTCCCTTCTCTCTCCCTTCTCTCCTCCCCTCTCCTCTCCTCTCCTCTCCTCTCCTCTCCTCTCCTCTCCTCTCCTCTCCTCTCCTCTCCTTCTCTCTCCTCTTCTCTCTTCCCTCCCCTCCCCTCCCTTCCCTTCTTCTTCTTCTTTTGCAAATATGATCCCCAGCATATTTAGGTTCCTGATCATTTTGAGCCCTTTTCCATTGTCATAACTATTCTGCCTTTTCTCGTTTTCTTAGTGCAGGCCATTGTTTTTTCCAGGCTTCAAAGAGCTATCCTAGCTAGTGTGTTAGCACCATCTCTCAGGATTCTTGCCAGATTCTTAACTCCTGTGTCAGAGGAGAGTGTCCCCATATTGATAAGTTGTCTCTTTCCTGACTTTCATGCTCCACACTCTGCTCTAGTGCCCTTGGCGTCCAGCCCCGTACATACTGCCCTGGCTCCTGATGAATCACATTTGCCAGTCTGCAGCTCCTTCTGCATTCCTCTTCTCCCCTAGCAGGCCCAGGACTGGCTTGGCTGGGTTGTGCTGTGATTTGAGCCTCATTAATAGTCTTATAGAATGGAAGGTGGTGGAGAACCTTAGGAGGGTGTATGTTCTTCCTCAAGGCTTTGCATCATCTGTAAGCCAGGGCAGGGTGCTAGGGTTTGAGAGGAGTGAGCCACTCAGCAGAGCTAGAGAGTTCAGTGGGATCTGAGGAGTCAAGATTCTCCAGTGTCTCAACCTCGATGTCCCCGTCATGAGTGGCTTACCTCCTGGGGTTGAGAATTCAGCTTCCCTTCTCTAGACCTTGCTTTATAATATCCTGTTGGGCCTGATCTTAAGCTTTTTCTGTCCTCTGGTTCCAGTAGATGAAAACCTCTTTATACTTCCAAGGAGGCCCTCTGACTTTTATTAAGGGCCTTTTTCATTTCGAGATGGATCCCTTCTGAGTGTCATTGAATTTCTACAGGGCATCAGTAGCAGCCAGGAAAAGTTGTTTGATTCTTTGGTTTTTATAATTTCATTTTCCCTCAGCCTCTCCAAAATCCAAGGCCTTGTACTTGTCACTGCTTTTTGACATAGTGATGACTCGTTCCAGTTTATCCCAAGTAGAAGTTTTAATAATTGTACCACCACAGCAATCCAGGAATGATAAAATATTCCAGCTACTAGCATTGAAGGAACCCTCATTATAAGCTCTTTAAAATTCCATCTTATAATTTGCTTCCCAGGACCACTTTTAGTGCCAACTATCTGATGTTGGAATCTCCGAAACCCAGGCTTGAGGTGGAGATGTGTTAGCAGGAGAATAAGGGGGATCCTCTTGGGCACAGTTACCTGTCAGGGAGGGAGGGAAGCAGGCCGGGGCTGGTGGTAGGGGAGCTGCTCTCTGTGTGGGACATCAGTAGGGACACTGCGACTGTCACAGGCGCCCAGTCCTTAGGTTGCTCTGGAGCCGGGAGGATCTTTCAGAGCTGTCCCAAATTGGGGCAAGACAGCTGAGCCGTTGTATCTGAGCACTGATCAGGAGCTGTAGTCATGCTTTCTTGGGAAGAAGTGTTTTTTCCCTGTTGACTCCCTGCACTCGAGGGTAATTCATTAAATGGGACTCAGCTGGGAGCCCTCTGTAGCCCGCAAGTCTACCAGCTTCGAAAGTAAAGCTGCTGAGATCTGCGGCTTGGTTTGCAGCCAGAGTTGCAGGTCATGCAATTGTCCCTCCAAGCCTGTATAGACTTACACAGTTTAGGACCCGTTTTGTCCCATATTGTTTTTACTACCCCAAAAAAGAAATCAGACATGGAATTATTTAATAATATGCCTTGGAAGAATCTTAAAATCACTTCAACATTCTCGGTGTTCAGGCAAAGGATTGGGGTGCAGGTAAGTCAAGTGACTTGTGAGGGGATCAGAAGATAGGGTGGTGAGTCTTGAGTTCAGGTCCTCTGCTCTCACCCCTCACTCCAGTGTTTGTCCCTCATAGAATGTGGCAAGTCTCACGAATGCTAATATTATGACTAATTTCCCATAATTGAAAGTTTGAGAATCATATTTCTCCTGCAACATGCTGTTGACTCCAAAGACAGTTTGTTTCCCCTCATTTTTGTGAGGCTTTGTTTCCTTTAGTAGGACTTGGTTATTACATAGGTGAAGGTTTTAAGCCCTCCCGGAAGGCGACTGGTGGTCATTGATAATATATTGTACTTTTATTGTTGAAAACTATTGTGGGTTAAGTTTCTTTGTTTGCTGAATTCAACGAACAAGGAGAATTTTACCTGGGTAAAAATGGAAATTCAAGAGTAAGTCGCGTAGTTTCACTTTGTTTTCTGAAATGAATTCTTTCCCTGACATTATGAAGGTTGAACACTAAGGTATTCTTTCCCCATAGGATTTACCCTTGTTTCCACTGAAAGGCTGTTGTGAATCTGCCTATTGCCATCAAAAGGGAGTTCTCCCATGAACTGGGGGAAGCTTTACCTTTGCCTTTTCTCACTATCCCTCCTCTTCTTGGCTTGGTCTTTTCCAAAAGAATTCCCTCTGAAATGTAATTTCTGCTTCTGGACCGGGCAAGTAAATTGTTCTCAATTTGATAATTAAGTTCAGTAACCTTTTAGTGAGCCTCTGTAACGAACTAAGTATTGGGCTACATGTCAGGATACCAGAGTGTTCAAGATAGGCTATCTGCCCCAAAAGAACTTGGTCTGATTGGAAGGAGATAAAGACCTAGAGTAATAATTCCACTATTAAGTATTGTGTGTTCAAAGACCTACCCAGGCTGAATGTTCAGAGAGGAAGTTAAATAACTATACCTGCGGCATTTGAGAATAAGTATGGTCTTCTCACATGGTATTGTTTTCAGGTGGCTTCGGTTCACACTTGCGTTGGGGGGGTTGCCTAGTTCTCGGTAGCATGCCAAAAAGGAGTGATTTCTAACGCTAATTAGCAAATACTGTGAACCATGAAGGACATGGGTGCAGAAAGTGAAACTCGGCACAATGCTGTGAGAATTGGGGAGCAGAGGGTTGCCTAGAACAGTCAGGAGGCAGAGAGAAGCTTTCTGGGGGAGACGAAACAAATTGAATAAGCAAGTAACACCTGCTTTCTATGGCAATCCACCAGGGCTGTGGGAATCATCCAGAAGTGGGGAGAGAAGCCTGGGCATGAAGGATAAACTTGTCCACGTTACGGTTTTGCCTGAGGCTGGTCCTGCTTGGTTTAATTTGACACTTTCCTGGGATGTATTTTACATTACCTAACGTGACCTTTGGATTTTGGAGTAAATGGTAATGTCTTGTTAAAGTTATCACTGTTGGGTGTTGAGTATGCATTTCTCTAGGAACTGCTTTTAATTAGGACAGTGTTTTACTTTGCCCATCATATAGGTAAGTAAAATATTCAGCATTGATAGTATTTACGTTTATGCTTCAATTGGTATCAAATGTCAGTTGTACGACCCAGGAAATCCCAGAATGTAGCATTTTGTATTTTCAAAATAAAATACATGTTTCGAATGCATTATTCATAATGAACTATATATGCAATTACTCTTGGTTTTGTCAGAGCAGGTCATTTACTATAATTTATTTTCTTGGAGGGAATGTAGTGGTTTTATAAGGTGAGAGAGGTACCTCTCTAACATTGTATTTGCTCCTGGCTTTTCAGACTCCCCTTCATCCCTTTTTCCCTTTTCCTGATTTTTTTAAAATTTGGAACATTCTAAAGAACATTTGAACACCTCCTAGGTTTTCTTGCAGTATCATAATGGACTTAGAGTTTCTAGCAAACTTATTATGTTATTGTTTGGGAGGAAAAACTTTACCATTCAAGGTTTTGGCTGTCCTAAGAATTGAATAGACATGAGACAGATTAACAGAAGATCAAATTTAATTATGTACATGTGGGGAATCCACATAAACATGACAGATTATTAGACAGGCAAGATGAGGTATCTTTGTCATTCTGGATGGAGGAGAAGGGATAAGGGCCTGAGGCTTCAAGGAAAGAAAACAATGGAAAGGGAAATGTTTGGTATCAGATAGGCACTGGGCCATTGAGAACCAATGGAACAGAGAGTGGACTTTGATCAGACAGGTCTTGCTGTGTTCCTCCCTGTCTACCCCTACTAGTTTCTATTAGCCTTGGTTATCTGTGGGGATAGCTCAACTTTGGGAGTAGATTGTCTATCTAAATTCATGGAGGCCAGTGGGGAAGAGGCAAGAGAAATGCAGTGAATCTTCTATTCCTTTAAAAAAGTCAGCTTAAAAGAATGACGCAAATGCTCAAAAGACCCCTTTGGGGATGGCAGATTTTGCTCCTCTGCATTACTAGTTACAGACATTAGTTTTGTGTAAACATGTGAGTAAAGTAAGAAATGGCAATACTACATGGAGACGTAAAGACTGTATTTCCGAAGACCTGGGTCATTTTTGGTATTCATACCTAAGAGATGAGGGAGAAGTTGATAAAGCAAGTCTGATGTGCACTTGTGTTTCATATTTGTATCTCAACAATGTTCAATAGGGAAATGAACTTAAGTCCAGGTTAAAGGGTATTGATTATAGCAGGGTCTGCTGCAGAAGGCTTTATGCCACCTAGATGCCCTTCCAGAGAGGACAGGTTAAATAAACTGTAGCCCTACCACAGAATGTTCCACAGCCTTTCCAAAGCAAGGGGAAAATGTGTGTGCCATGGTCTCCAGGAGGTATTGTGTGAGAAAGACAAGGTTTGGAACAGCTTTTATCGGGTGCCTCCCATTTGTACAAATAAAAATGTTACTCTTCCATGAAATTCATACAAGTATGAATAGGGTGCTGCTGTGCAGGGGACTGTTCTAGGTGCTTGGGATACAGTGGTGATGGAAACAAAGTATTCTCATGGAACTGATACTGGAGTGGAAGCAGACAGATAATGAAAAATGTCTCATTACGTTACATAGTGATAGGTAGTATTAAATATAATACAGCAAGGGAAGTATGAGAGGGAGATTCAGAGACCGTGGTTGCTCTTGCCCGTAAGAGACAAGGATAAAGTGACATTGGAGCAGAGGCTTGAAGTTAGTAGGAACAGATAGGAGGGAATGAGGATAGGGGTGATCTCTCTAGATTTACTACTGTGAGTTTTGAGCCGTGTCAGTCTTTTTCTTAAATTACAAGAATGAGAAACACCTAAAATTCAACATAAACATGCATAAATGAACCTAGGACATTATCGAAGTTGAAAGCACAGTCGCACAAAATAATAGTTTAATTCAACTAACTTAACCCTTGGTGGGATGTATCCTAATGGCAGTGTAACAATGAAATCTTAAACTTGACTTAGCAGTTTCATTCTAAGTATTGCTCATGGTATTGTAATTCTGAAACATTTTCTGTATGTCAGAAGATAGGGCCAATAAATTAAGATACTGATCTTTTGCTAGTCAGAGTTTTCACTGTAGAAGAAGGCAGATGACAAAAAGGATATTGTAGGATATGAGGAGACCCTGTTTTAGGGCATGGGAGAACAGAGTTTTTGTGCGATTTGAGGAGTTAAAATTTTGGAGCATCTCTTTAAGGAGAATTAAAAGATTTAGGTATAGAACCTGAAAAAGAGCTCGTTAGCCTCATAGTAAATGTTTCTCACATTTGGTGGTGTTGAATTTGACTTGAAAGCATTGTTGTGTTTTCTTGCTTTCTATTGTGGAAAGGCCTAGAAACAAGCACAGCTTCATAACATGTTTCCTAAATCCATTCCCCAACAGAGATGACTGAAATGACCCTGCAGTAAGGATTGTCTCCAGGTCTTGGCTGGAAAAGTACAAGGAGGGACATTGCCTAACCTCTTGTGCCAGACTCCCTCACAGGCTCAAAGACTAATGGGATCCCATCAGCAGGACTTGAAAAGATACGTCCTAAAGCTTTCTGCCCAGCTTTGCTGTGTATATTCATATACTGGAATGCTAATACAGAACAGTCATCCCTAAGCAGTGTTCACTTCATAACACTGTGTCAGGTCCTTCTGATGGCCAAGTTGGCTTGGGAGTGATGTTGAATCAAATTCAGGGGTATTGAGAAAGTTTCATAAGAAGAATGCTATAGAACCAGCCTAAAATGGGTATGCCTAAAAGAGGGCACAGGCAGCTCTACAGGGACACCTGGTGGCATGCATTTCCCTGCAGATCTTGCCCTGTGATTCAGAGAATCCGTAAACTGGTGAAATTGTTTCTTTGGGAATATCCTGCTGGGCTGTTAGCTAGTTGCTGCTTACCCAAGGAAAAGCAATAGCTGTCCTCATACTGTGGTTGTTTTTTTTTTTCCTTCTCCTCTGTTTTTGTCTTTCATTAATGAAATTAATCTATTAATTGGTTTCTCTAGTATATAAAAGAGCATACTGACAAATGTCCCAAAATTTGTTTTCGACATTTCCCAAGTTTGCTTTACATCCAGGAAATCCCATTACGTCTGAAAGCCAGTTGTACCAGGGAAAATAGGTTCTCCACACACCCCCCTCTTCTTTTTCTTAAATGAAAGACCCCACAAGAACAAAAATACCTTCTTATAAGGATCTTTTTTGAGTTGATAACTAACTGTGTTAATGACCTTAAAATTTTTAAGACCTCTGGTTTTCCTGTATACTCATTAATTCTTCCAAAATGCCCAAGAAATAATTAGCATTCAAATAAAAGCAGAAATAGTGGGGTCCAACAGAATATTGTGAGATGTCAGAGACCGTATTTAGAGTGAAAATTATAAGAAAATACCAAATACATGGGATGAATTGTTTGGCATATAAAAAGACCTGAAAGCAAGTAATTACTGGAGTAAAAGGAAATGGGAACAGAAAACAGCAGAAATTGTCCAGAGAATTAATGAATGGGTATTTCAGTGTCATGTAGACTGGGTTAGAAAGAAATTGCTCCGTGAAAATAATGGTGGGGAAATAGTAGCATAAATACAATCCTGGTGGAAATTTCAGCTAGGTTTAATACTGCAAAGCTTTTGAATACTCTTTGTAAATGAATGTGAGCCTTCAAAACACCATGTTACTTCTGACACAGTGGGCCTATCTATACATGAGAGAGTGCTAAAGGCAGGATTCTAAAGCATGCTGCTCCCAGGAAGCATGATGGTTAGAGACTCACTTTGATTTGCATAGTGGTAAATTCACATGAACTTCTCATGTGTGAGTAGATGGGTGGGGTGGGGGACAGACTCGAAGGGAAAATACACATGCTTTGGAAAAATGCAGATAAGTACAGAATAAATGATCCTCTTGTTCTGCAAATAGAACCCACTGGAACACATCGAAATGAAACCGTAAGGAGGTAGGAGAGCCTACCTCCTAATGTAGAATAACATTGCATTAGAATGGAGTCAACATCGTGGCAAAATTTGGTGGGGGGGGGCAGAAAAAGGTCTTTAGCTGGTTTAACTTCGACTGGAACCTGTCATTAGGAATATGGAAATAATGTAGTAGAGTCCACAGAAACTGTGGTATTTCGAAGAAGACCGTTGGAAATCTGATCAGACGTCTATTTGAATTAGCATTTAAGAAAACTGGACCTAAAATGTGAAGGGAGCCAGAAGGGCAATTACGTGTATAGGATGAATATCGTTACACAAATGCACCGCATCACTCTTTCCACTTAAATGATTACCAGAAGAATGATGCATTGGAAATTCAGTCCGTGTTACTCTGGAACAAAGTTGTGAGGCAGACCATAAATCTTGTGTGCATGCCGCACAAGAGCATGGGTTCTTTGATTTTTATTTTTTTGGCATCACCTTAGTCATTCTTGAGTTAGAAAATCACAGAATCAGAGTTGGAAGGACATCTGGAGACATCAACTGAATTACTTCCCTGCATCAACTCAGTTCTTTGTGTGTAAACATTTCCAGGAACAAAACATTTTACAACTTCCCCAAGGAGACTGTGAAATCATTCCAATCTTTGTAAGCCCTGACAGCTAAGAGTTCTGTTCCACATGGGCATTGTATTTGCCCTCATTCCTCTATTCCCACTGTGGATTTCTTCCCCCCATTTCATGTGGGTTCCTCTTGTTTGGATCCTGTTTTCCTTTATCCAGGTACATCGGTTTTCCTTCTTCTTGCATCGCTAGCCCAGGTTTTGTCGAATATTCTGCTGCCACGTTTGTTGTCTTTGAAGTTCTTGTCCTCGTTCTCAGATCTATCTGTTTTCTCCTGAAACCTCAATAAGTGTATTTTGGATTGAGAGCAAATGAACTCAAATGTTACAAATCAAGCTGGGAAGGAAATGAGGGATTAGAAAGTGTGAATATCTAAAGGACTGTTTGCACCAAATGCAGGATATAAAGGCATTCTTGCAGACTTAGGAGAACCTCAGTGGGGATGGCTGCCAACCTCTCTGGTTTACTTACCCAAGCAAGATTGTTGGGAATGCTTGCTGGCCAACGCCATTAGCATACATAAAGCTCTCTGTTGGAAAATTTACAGAATCAATTAGAGTTCAGAATATTTTTTTTTTTACAAGCATGGTTTAATGAATCGTGTTTCAGGATGTTTCTATTCTTGTAGGGACTGCTATAAAGTCTTAGCAGGTGGCACTGAAGACCATGGGAGATTTTGCACTTCAAGAGGCACTCCTGCAGGTTTGCGTTTTCCATCCAGTAGGGTAGCACAGCAGTTTGGAAGCGGTACCATTCCTCAAATCCTAATTCTACAAATCCTGCAGAATGTTCCAAAGAGTAACCTTTGCGTTTCACATAGAATCACTATCCAAATCAATTTATGAATAAATCCAGTGATTCTTCTTTTGGTGAGCTAAATTCTTGTTTCATTTGTGTTAATGCTGAGTCCTTTTGTTTTCACCATCAAGGCAGTCCCTTGATTTGCTTAGCATAAGTGGATATTTTTGTGCTAAGCGAGGAGCACAGTTTATTCCAAAAGTCTCAGTTCCTGATAACTATGGAAGTTTATTCTAAAAGAGGATTATACATATTCATCAAGTTTTTGGATAAAAATAAAAGCAGTATTTTAATTTACAATATTTCTTATTAATAGAACTTTTGCAGCCTACTTCTGTTTATGGCGAGTGACTATTTGCAGGAGGTATTCAGGGAAGTATCTGTGTCTGTCAGAAAGGAATTTGATTGTAGAATCATTGTGGAGGGACAGACTGCTTTTTCCCATGACCCCTGCAGTGAGAGTATTGAAAGTTTCAAGTCCTAGCTCAAGCCTACTGGGCAGAGGTTTTAGGAAACAGGTCAATGAATCAAGAGGTTAATCGATTACTGGAGATTTAGTGTAGCTGCAGAAATAAATGTGTCATTTAATTACAGTGTAATAAGTTTAGTTCTGAGAGAGAATGCATAAAAGCCACCTTCTTTCTGAGGGTGTGTGCATACACATGTGTGCATGTTCTACTCCTCTGAGAGGATGAATTATGAATAATGAGTGCTATGGTTGGACATGTGTTTAAAAGGAGTAGTTGTCTCTGTACTATTAAGTCATTAAATCTCTTCTGGACCTTGAAGCTCCGGTTTTTTGGTAGTCCTGCCTCTGGCCCCTGGGAGCCTTTCTTGTTAAGGACAAGGTAAACTTGGGCTGTAAGAGGCCAGATTGTAATTATTTTAGGCTTCGTGACCCATGTGGTCTCCATTGTATCTACTCAGCTTTGCTTGAAAACAACCAGAAAGAAACAGAAACAAATGGGTGTTGCTGTGTAACACTTTATTTCCAAAAAGAGGTGGCCCAGGGCATTTTGCCCATGAACTCTAGTTGACTGACCTTTGTTCACAGTGTCTGACTCTTGCTTGTTACTAGTTCCATCTCTGGTAGAGGTTCTGGGGTCATTTCACATTCTGCCTGAAGAATTTTTAAAAAGGTATTTTTCAGTCCTTTTCAAGGTCAGTCACAAGAGCTATATTTCAGTAAGTGTTTTCAAGTGCCCATTTGTATCACATAGGGAGAGTGGGGTGCTGGTTCCCCCGTGGAAGGGCTGTTGTTCCTTCAGGACAGCATCTACAGTGTGGGGTGGACAGAGCCATGGCACACGATTCAGGAAGCTGGAGGTCAAGTGGACATCTGGGACCACAGGCCTTGGTTTCCTCAGTAGCAAAGGAGGAAATTGGGATGAGATTTACATGAATTTTTACAAGCTCTAGGATTTTATGATCCTAAATTCAGGTTCTTGGCCAGGCTGACTCTGTAGGCAGTTTCAGATCTTCACGTGGCTCTTGTAAGCCATGTCCCTCAGAACAAATAGCAGGCACTGGTACCTTTTGAAGGAGAGCACATTTCTGGTTTCATCCTTAGGGACTGAGGAGAAGTGGAGCCTTTGTGGGCAGTTTTAAACCCAGGGTTGGTACTCCCCGTATATTCACCATGTAGCTATGTCAGATGGACATTTCTCTTGAGGACATTTGTGGGTAAACCCAGGAGTATTTTTCTTTTCAAATTAGTAGCTATAATGGATATTTTTAACAAATTAGCTCACATTTTTAGTGTGATGTATTTCATCCTTTCTAAGAGTCCCCTTTGTTTTTACATGATAACATTTCTGATATCAAAACGTTTTTCACGCAATTACTGTCATTTAGGTAGCAATTGTGAGGGAGTTACTGCCTGTGTTTGGGCATCAAAACTTGCATCACTGTATAGACGTATAGCTGAGTATTGCTATTGATAACTGCATAATCTGCAGCTTACAAGGGAGTCCTGAAAATAGTTAGTAAAGCACAGTTTAGAAACACGGTTTCATTGTCAAATCTCTGTTGCACATCAGAAACTCATGCAACGTTCTGTGTCAGCTTAAAAAAAAATGCTTAAATACTTAAAAAAAATGTTGTTTCATCAAGGATCTTGATGGTACAGAGGACAGTTTTCTGTAGCGACTGATAGACCTTAAAGACTCTGAATTGACCAGTATTTTTGAATCTGAATGTGAAGAAGTTTTGGTAATGACTTGTTTTTATTTCTTTTCACATACACACCAATGTTATGAGGAGGGGAAAAAGAAAACCTTAGGTCCAATAAAGTTTTGGTGAGCTCTTTTTGTGACCAAGAATGCCAAGTGATAAAAAGTATTGGGTCATAATTTAATTGGCAGTGGTATATTTTTGTTGTTAGTGGTACATAAAGTAACAGTGTGTTCCTATAATTGATGAATCTTAGATTTATAAACATGCTACTGCTATGAAGGTGGGAAATGCTTGAGAATTTGGAAGAAAATATTATGAATTATGAAAAGAAAGAGGTGGTAAATGAGGGCATTTACCACCCTCATTTGGTAATGAGATTACCAAAGGAATCTCATTGGTAATGAGATTGGATATTTTTATTTTGCCTTTCAGCACTGAGAGGGATAAAGTATGAGAAAAGTACAGAGACCTTGATGCATACTTCTGTCAGAGACAAATGATCTAAGATCACCCGTGGAATGTAATAATATTAAGCCCTTAGAAGAACGTTGATCCTGTCTTTTTATAGTCATCATCATCATCACAACTATTATTATTATTATTATTATTATTATTTTTAAAAAGTGGGTTCCCTGCTTGAACTCATAACCCTGAGATTGAGACCTGAACTGAGACCAAGAGTCAGAACCATAACTGAATGAGCCACCCAGGCACCCTGATCCTGTCAATCCTCTGTGTTCCTAGCACCTGGCTCAATGCCAGGTAGACTGCTGGCTGCCTATATTTTTTTGTTGTTGAGCATGAAGATAAGTGGTCTCCAGAGAAAGATGGGTGCATAGGAGAAGCTGTGGTTGTGTGTCCTTTTATGTTGACTTGAAGAGCTTCAGAGACATCCCTCGTCACAAATGTAAGTCCTTCTTTGGCTTCGAGGGTTCAGAATATTTATAAAAGGTACTCTCACGCTTCGTCTCTGAGTCTGAGTCGGACAAAGAAGTGTGAGTCAACAGCACAGATACTCAGGTTTGCAGGAGTTTGTATTGAAACTGGCCTTGACAACACAATTCAGTCAGATTGAACTAAAGGAAAACCAAGCCCAAGTTTTCCCTGAACTTTTTCCTTTTTTAATAACTCAGCAGTTAAGATCTTGGCAAAAACACTTTTTAAAAGTAGCCCGTGATTAAACTACCCTTTTAACCATTAGCCTGAGAGAAGAAATAGAAAGCCAAGGTTATCAGTATCTGTACCAATTTTGATAGAAGCAGATGCTAACTACACAGAATTCTTGCTGAACTTGTTTCCATATGGTCTCCAGTATGTTTTGTTCTTGCAATTTTTAGAGCTTGGAATACTTTGGGAAGCTTAGGTGTCATCACCACCCAAGCAAAACCAAATTCTTAAAAAACTTGGAAAATCTTTTTGGTTAGAGAAATGAATTTATTAAAAAAAATAGATGTTGAGGTGTTAAAATGAAAGCTTTTCCCGGAGTACTTAGAATTTAAGTATATTTACAGGGTCTTTGCTTTTTCAGTGTTCTGTTCTTTGATGTTAAATGCTATAGGAATAAATATAAAAACATAAAGAGTTTAACTGAGGAAATGATAGCAGTACCTATTAAGGAATTAAAATATTGTGTAGGCACAGGAATTAGGACTGTGTGGAGGTACTTTAAATAATGAGAAATGCTAAGGAGCAGAGGATCAGTGAGGGTCAGAGTGTTGACAGAAGCCTGTTGAGACTTCCTCTTCAGAATTCTGATAGAGCAAGATGGAAGGGTAGAGTGTTTCTGCCCAGGGGGCTGTGTGAACTCTGAGATGTCAAGAGGAGGCAATTGGCCTGAACATGGGGGAGAGCAGGAATCTGGGAATAGAGACAAATAGTTAGCTAAATAAAATAAAACCAGTGATCGAATATTCCACAGTTAATGATGATATCCACACCATGGGCTAGGCTCTGTGCAGTGCTGGAGATTCAGTGATGGACAAGACCAGTGGCATACCTGCTATCAGGCTACTGACATTCTAGTTGGGTGCAGCAAATAAATATAAGAAGCAAGTTTGTAGTAAGTAATATCATCAGTAATACTACTACTAATATGGTGAAGTGTATAAGAACTAGATGCTAAGGCAGTGAATTTTGGAGGTGGGGGCTATTTTAGACCAGGCAGTCAGGGAAAGCATCTCTAAGGAGTGGACTTGCAAGCCAAGAGCTAAAGGTTAAGGAACCAGCTACGTAATGGGGGAGGAGAGAACAGGTAGCACAGAAAAAGATGGAAAGTTCTAAAAAAAAAACTAACAGATTTTAGAGCCTGGAACAAAGTAAGGAAGGGAGGCCGGGACTCAAGATGACAGGGTGGTGCAAAACTCATAAATTTAGTCTTTAATGGGAAACTTGAGAAAATAGTCTAAATATCTCAGATATGATCATAGTACAGAGAGCTATTACCATGCTTTAGAGAAGAGTGTGATGTGGTGGGAGAAAAGATTTGCTCCCTGAGATTATTGCTGTCAGGCAAATTGTAGTTGCCTTGGTGAGAAACAGTCCAGTCTTAGGCTAAGGCAGTGGTGGTAGACAAGTGAAGCAAAGGATGGTGTGTAATCATCAAACCATAGCCTTGTAGAGCTGGATGGTGCCTTAAAGATAATCTACCAAATGAGAAATTGTAGCTCTACCATCTACTGTTTGAGGGACATTGGACCAATTTTTTTTTTTTTTAATATTACGGATGTCTGGTTTTAGTAATTTGTAAAATGGTGTCCCATTGCTTTTATAAGACTCCACTGAGATGTGCCATAAACACATCTACATAGACAGTAGATAGTAAAGGTATAATTACAGGAGAGGTTTTGAGGAAAGAAGTGACAGGTTTTGGTAATAGACTCCGTGTGCACAGTAAAAAATGAGTCAGAGTTTAGTCATTAACACATTCTGTTCCTTTTTGGTCATATGAATTTATGAGATTCTATAAATGAGGATGATTAACATTCATTTGAACGTTAAGTGGCATATTGGTAAAACAGTTTTCTCTGTTGGCCTTTTGTACTATAACTCCCAAATATTCCATAGCGGGAAAAGCAGTCATTTGCACTGATGGTGTTTATTGAATTCTTCCATGTACTTTGCAGAAAGATCAGGTTATAGGTTCCCCGTTGACTTTCTCATCTGTGCAGTGTCTGAATAAAAGATTTCACTTGATGGGTCTTGGCCTTGGTCTTCCATGTTATCCATGGATCCCCTTGCTGCCTTCATCAGCTACATTGTGCTTGTGACCGCTGTGTGTTGGGAGTTGATTTTCAGCTGTGTTTTCTAGAATTGTTAGGTAGCTCTTGGACATGGACCATTGAGAAAAGAGTCCAGGTGCCTTACTTTGCTTTGTTCAAACAAACCTTGAACAGTCCTCTGTGATGGATAGCTCTGGACCCTGGCCCCAAGTTGCCTATTTGTGAACATACAGGTGCCTATGTAGCAAAAGGCTGTTGTATTTCTATGTACAACAGCAGAAAAAGGAATTCTTGTTTACTGGCGAAAAAGCCTGGCTTTGACAGCTTGCTCTTGCTTCTGCCAAACATGTATCTAAGATCCATCAATTCTAAAATGTTGAGAAAACTCTGCCATCTACATAGCTTATTTGTACAGCCTTACAGCGTATGTCTTGAATTGTCCAAAGGGAAATAGAAGAATCCTGTGACAGAAAACTACTGGTACCCAGACAGATATCATGCCAAGGTAGTTCAGTATAGGAGAGTTAGGAGAACAGGTAGCCAGAGAGAAGTTCTGTGAACTGAGTCCCACTCCAGAACATGACGGTCTGTTAGGCTACATGAAGCAAACTCATGAATGGCCCATCCCTGTCCCTTCAACCTTCCTGGGCTCACCTGCAGCTGAAGGATGAGACTGTTTCTGGAGCACCACACGTTTCTTCCACAGAACCATCTGCTTCTCTCTGGTGACTCAGATTCTTCTCTAGTTATAGGAAAGATGGCTTTCCTTCCCTCAGGGCAAATTGGGTGAGGTGTTCATAGGCCTTGTGGTCCTGTCCACAAATGGGAGTGGTCATCAGTGAATGCATTAGCCCCAATAGTTTTCCAGTATATTCCACACATAGAGGCCTGTAATGGACTGAGACCCAATACTCATGGAGGTTACTAGCTTCCTAACACCTGCTTTCTAGAATTTTCTTCCTTCCCCATCTCACTTTTTCCATTCCATCATTTGTGCTTCCTAGGACACCTCTGAAGAACCAACCTATACTGAGACACTTGTTACAAAGTAAGACCCAGTCATGAAGCGTAGACTTGATTTTCAGGGCCACAGGGAGCCAATTAACAATTTTAAAGCAAGGGAAAAGATGTGATCTGATTTACATTACAGAAAGTTCACTGTCTGAAGTGTAGAGAATATATTACAGCAGGACAGGACTGGAGGCAAGAACAGTAGGAGGCTGTTAAGTTAATTTGGGCAGGAAATAAATATTTTCGAGGAAAAAGGCATGTAGAAAAGTAGTTCTTTGGGGCGCCTGGGTGGCTCAGTGGGTTAAAGTCTCTGACTTTGGCTCAGGTCATGATCTCAGGGCTCTGGGATTGAGCCCCACATTGGGCTCCCCACTCAGCGGAGAGCCTGCCCCGACCCCTGCCTACTTGTGATCTTTCTCTGTTAAATAAATAAATAAAATATTTAAAAAGAAAAAAAAAGAAAAGTAGTTCTTTAACCTTTAATACAGTAGCACCATTTTCCAATCTGGGGGGTCAGTCTTTGTAACAGTGTGAACAGCCCAGCCTTGTTCCACAGATGAGTGTCCACATTCTAACTCTGGTCTGTCTTCTCTTACCATCATGCAGTTTGCTTAGTCACTCACTCTCCAAAATCCTTTGCAGGGTCTTGGTTGGTGCCCAGCCTGTACTCCATGTTTAACAGAATGGCTCCTGGTTCAACAGAGTCTCCACATGCTTGAAATCTCACTCCAGAGCACAAAGGGGAGTCTGGCACCCTTTCTGAAGAGGCTGTAGCTGGCCATCAGAAGATTAGGGTTCTCTTCTCGGAGTTTGTTCCCATGAGGCACTCAGTGAGTCGAGAAATGATGTCCAACAACCCAAGATTACTAGTGTCATTGGCTGTCCTTTCTTAAATTTGTATTTAACAAGTTATGTTCCTGAGGCTGTTTGTTTCCTTGGAGGACTGTGGCCTGCAATTTGGGTAAACGGCTACCCTGAAATTTGGGTACATTGATGGTGTTCGGGCTGTGACTTCCTGCTTTAAGCAGCTGTACTTCAGACTGGGCTGGTAGCAGACCACAGCTGTGTGGGGCCTTGTTATGATGACAACCTCAGGGTGGAGGCCACACCAGGGTCTCAAATTACCTACAGGGTGGGCTCCCCTGGTGTGGGATGTCAGCGGTTAATGTGTTACCCCACCCACTTATGAATTTTCTTTTTTAGTGTGAACTCAATATAAATAGGCAAGAATAAAACATACTATTAAAATTAAACTTTTTTAAAAATTTAAGGTCGGAGAGGAGTCAAGATGGTGGAGAAGTAGGAGGCTGAGATGACATCAGCCAGCAGGAGATCAGCTAGATAGCCTATCAAACCATTCCGAACACCTACAAATCCAACAGGAGATCGAAGAGAAGAAAAACAACAATTCTAG
>ML093129.1:59460-110492 GCA_003697995.1 Taxidea taxus jeffersonii | reverse complement strand
AAAGTGCTCCACATCACTGGGCATCAGGGAAATACAAATCAAAACCACAAGGAGATACCACCTTACACCAGTCAGAATGGCTAAAATGAACAAGTCAGGAAATGACAGATGCTGGCGAGGATGTGGAGAAAGGGGAACCCTCCTACACTGTTGGTGGGAATGCGAGCTGGTGCAACCACTCTGGAAAACAGCATGGAGGTTCCTCAAAAAGTTGAAAATAGAGCTACCTTATGACCCAGCAATTGCACTACTGGGTATTTATCCTAAAGATACAAACGTAGTGATCCAAAGGGGCACATGTACCCGAATGTTTATAGCAGCAATGTCCACAATAGCCAAGTTATGGAAAGAACCTAGATGTCCATCGACAGATGAAATGATAAAGAAGAAGTGGTATATATATACAATGGAATACTATGCAGCCATCAAAATAAATGAAATTGTACTATTTGCGACAACATGGATGGAACTAGAGGGTATTATGCTTAGTGAGATAAGTCAATTGGAGAAAGACAACTATCACATGATCTCCCTGATATGAGGAAGTGGAGATGCAACGGGGGTGGTGGTTAAGTGGGTAGGAAAAGAATAAATGAAACAAGATGGGATCAGGAGGGAAACAAACCAAAAGAGACTCTTAATGTAAAACAAACTGAGGGGTTGGGGCAGAGGGGGTTTGGGAGAGGGTGGTGGGGTTACATTATATGTTTAAATAAAAGTAAAATTTAAAATAAAACAAAAACAAAAACAAAACAATAGCCCCATAGATAGCAGTATGCAGAATTAGGGGTTGGTGCTTTTCATTTCTTTTCTATTTTTCTTATCTTTCTTCTTTTCTATACTACACTTAAATATTTTTTCACATCTTTTCTCTTTTCCAAACTAAAATATTTTTGCATTAAAAAAGTAGAAATGATTTTAGGGAATTTCTTTATTTAGCTTACCTAAAAGATTAGTTCATAACATTTTTTTAATTTATGTTTTTATCCCCAGGGGTACAGGTCTGTGAATTGCCAGGTTACAGATTTCACAGCATTCACCATAGCACATACCCTCCCCAATGTCCTTAACCCCACCACCCTCTCCCTCCCTCCCTTCCCCCAGCAACCCTCAGTTTCTTTTGTGAGATTGAGTCTCTTACGGTTTGTCTCCCTCCTGATCCCATCCTTTTTCATTTATTCTTTTCCTACCCCCCAAACCCCCACATTGCATCTCCACTTCCTCATATCAGGGAGATCATATGATACTTATCTTTCTCTGATTGACTTATTTCCCTGAGCATAATACCCTCTATTTGCCATGTTGTCTCATTTTCCAGCAGGTTGGTGGGCACTTATTCATGTGGTAACACGAAAGACTTCATGGCATGTGCCCAGAAAATTGCTCATGGACACTTCCATTGTATTCCGTAACTGAAAGCATGTCATAAGGCCTGCTCAGATTCAAGAGGTAGGCAAATGAAATTCCACCTCAAGATGGGAGAAGTTAGAAATGAGAATGCAATCTACCACAGTTATTATTAACTAAGGTCATCAGTAATATAATTTTTGAAATTATCAGAAGATAAGGGAAATCACCATGAAGATGAAGATAGAAACAAATCCATAGTTTTTAAGGACCAGAATCAATTGCGATTAAAAAACAAACAAAACAGCAGTTTTTCTTAAAGTGAAATGATGAAAATTGTGATTAAGACATTTTCTTAGTCTATTTGGGCTGCTGTAACAAAATATAGACTGGGTAGCTTAGAAACAGCAGAAATTTATTATTCTCAGTTCTGAATGCTGAGAAATCCAAGACCAAAGTGCTTGCCATTTTGGTATCTGGTAAATACCCACTCCCTAGTTCACAGACTTCCTTCTGGTGGCCACTTCACATAGTGGAAGGAATGAGCTAGCTCCCTGGGGCCTCCTTTATATGGTTACTGAAGCTAATCATGAAGACTCCTCTCTCATGACCTAATCATTTCACAAAGGCCTGCTTTCCTAATATCATCACCTCAACAGGATTTCAACGTAGGAATTTTGGAGAGACACAAACACTCAGACCATCAAAGTCATAGATTAATAATCATAGTTTAATCAAGGAGATATTTTATTTGCCAATCCTAGATGTAAGAATTCATCCACAAGTATAGATATAAATGCAACTATTGATATAGATAGAAATTTAACTCTAAATTGTTCCATGGGTGATAGGTTCAAACTCTGTGACTATTGGCCAGTGTAAGATTCGGACTTCTGTCCCAACTCCCAGTCTGGTGTACTTCCCACAAAAGTGTGCTTTTCTTATGATAGAGAGTTTTGGGGGAAGGTTCCCTTTAGGAAGCAACCATATATCTACTTATATAATGTGCTGATAAGTACATTTTTCCTGGTTTTTTGGAACAGGCAGCAAAATATAAATTTGCAACTATTTTTTATTAGTGGTAAAGGAGAAATTTATCAAAATATGCAAGATGGTTTTTCAAAAGGTAATAGTGTTGCATACTGCTTTACAATTTAAATATATATATATATATATATGTATATATATATATATATAGTCCCTAAATTTTAGCTAATTTCACTTACTCAGGCTTATAAGAAAGAGAAGGAAGTTTATTCTCATTTTGCAGGTAAGAAAGATGAGTTTCAGGAAAACAGATATGAACAAAGATCCATAGCTAGTCATTCAAGGTGTCCGGACTTGAACTAATAATTTTTTTTCTTTTTTTTTTTTTTTTTTTTTAGTTTGCTAAATGGTGAAAAAAAAGAATAAAATCAGTGATACTTCAAATGGTATTCTTATTATTTCATCAAGGGTTGTTTTTCTTATGGTGGGGGGAGGTGTAATGACTCAGGAAATCCTTGTGCTATACACCAGGTTATTATAAAGGCAGATTCTGAGTCCTTATTCCTAAGAGGTCTATTTATCTGAGGCTCTGGTGACCTAGATTTTTTTAAATCTCTTACTTCAGTATATTTCAGTTTGAAAAGAACTGGTAATAAGGTTTGGAAAGTTAGCTATATAAAGGTTTATACGCATATGTGTGTTTGCATGTGTTATCTGAGTGCATGTTCAGGTCAGTCCTGAGTGTGCAAGTACAAATGTGTGTATGTTCAGTTATGTGTTTTTATGTGTGTGATGTCTTTGTGTGCTTAATATTGGGGAGCACTGCTGCTTGGTAACCATTCTTTATTTGTATGAATAAAATTACATAAAATAGTATCCCAGAAATGTACCTTTATTCTTGAATTTTCACTGAGGTAATTTTTAGAAATTATATCCACTCAGTAATGCAGTTCTTACTCCCTGTATTTTGAAAAATCAATAATTTTACATCACCTCTATCTTTTATGGATGTAGTACATTTCTTCAAGCATCTGAAACATGGGCACCTATGTTATATGAAGATAGACATTTTATTATAATAATACTTAAAATGGATTGTGAATTCAGATTGATTTTTCTCACATTAGTTGTTTTAAATGGCTTTTATACAGCAGACATATAATGGCATGGCTGTCCTCTGCCAAAATATCCAAGAGGAAAATATTTTAAAAGAAACGATATAAGACATTTGGAAAGAAAGCCCTATATTCATCCTCCTGTAAGTGGCCTTTGGGACATTCCTGCTTAAAAATGTTAATGTGTCTTATGAGTTTTGATTTATAGATGTTTTTAACATCATGCCTTTAAGGTGTCAGCTCCTGCTAAACGAATTGTGCTCTCTTCCCCTTTATAAAAGCAGGAAGGCTACTGGCTATACCTTAAGGGGACTGACAACAAAATGAGTAGGCTTCAGATTTGTTAACAAGGTTTAATCTGAAATAAAAAAGAAAGCAATATTTTTTTTGAATTTGAATAACAGATTGGCTAACAGCAATAGAAGGACACATCAATTCACACAAAAGAGGAAGCAGCTAAAATCGCATTATATAGTCCAAATCACAGAATAGCTGCGGGAATGCAATGAGCAACAAGGACAGCACATCACTCCACAAAGCATCTGAGGCAGGCTGTTGTCTCTCCCCTTGTAGTTGCTTCCCAATTCTCACAATCATTGTCACTTTGAGAGTAAGGACAAGGTAATTTGAAAATCAGAATGTAAACCCAAAGGTAAAAGGATATCTGGATCAACAAACAGAAAATACATTCTTTTCTTTTTGCCTATGCATCCCTTGCAAAAACAAATCTTGCTTTGGGATTACAAAGAGCCTTAGTAAATGTGAAAAACAATGACTTTAAAAGCCATATTTTCAGATTTCAATGGAATAAATCTTGAAGTCAACAACAAAAATTGCTTGACATTAAATAAACAGATATTTAAAATGGAAATCATCTGTAAATTAAAAACAGATTTTTAAGAGACAACATATCACATCAAAGCTTCCATAAACAGTGGCTTGTATTTGTTTAAATACTTCCTTTTTTCTCAGAAATAAAAGAAAACAAATGTGCAACGTGCAAACTAAATAGAATTGAAACAAATCATGCCAAAGCTTAGATTAAGTTAAAGTGGAAAATAAGTTAATATAAAATCCTAAATAAAGCAAACTTCTCTTTCCTTAAAAATATCAAGTCTCATTAAGAAACAAGAAAGATTAAAAACACACTAATATATTCCAAAAACTGTTCCACGGTGCCTAATGTTCTATTTAGAAGAAAATAAATATAAACTTCCACTTTATAACATGTAGCAAAATAAATTTTAAATTTATTAAAGATCTAAATGTAAATTAAAAAGAGCTACTAACATATTAGAAAAACATATGAGAATGTTTATATACTCTGGAGGTGGAGGAAATCTATTTAGGCAATTTAGGTAGGTTCAAATCATGAGTAAAAGTTTTCACAGAATAAATTACATAATATAAAAACATACTTCTTGGCAAAGGACAGCATGGACAAAAATAATATACTAATTCTCACCCAAATTTTACCCTATTCTCAATCTTAATTCCACTCACATTTACAATTGCATGCAAAATCCAAAGCAGGTCCTATAAAGCCTTACCTAGTTTGGTCCATGGCCATTCATTAGTATTCTAAATGCATAAATACATTGCTACTAATTGATTAATAATTAAGAGATAAAAACAGTCATTTATTTTTATATGAGAAAATTTATCAATAGAATAAACTTCAAAGTTATCAAGAGTTAAATTACAGCTCTAAAAACTGAAAAATTTTTAAGGATTTTTGAAAATATTGTCAATACCATGGCTTAGTGTGAAAAGGCATGGTACAACACACACACACACACACACACATACACACCAGAAAAGAAGCATGCAGGAACTTCATGAGGTAACAGATATGTTTATTATTTTGATTGTGGTGTTAGTTTCCTGTGTGTGTGCAAATGTTCCAAGTCCTCAAGCTACATATATTAAATATAAGTAGATTTTTGTATATCAATTACACTCCAAAAAAGTGATTTAAAAAGGCAAAAAAAAAAGGAAAAAAATTATTTGGGGATATTTTTCATCCTGAATGTTGGTACTTTCAAAGTAAAATTGTGTTTTCTTCTTCTAAAATAGGTATTTTAAAGTAAATGTTTTATTTTGAAATAATTGTTAATTCACACGCAGTTGTAAGGAATAATACAGAGAGATCCTGTATGTTCTTCATCCAGTTTTCCTAATGGTTATTATATTTTTCAGCTCTAAAATTTCCATTTGTGTCTTCCTTATATCTTCTATTCCTTTATTAAGGCTTTTCCACTTTTCCATTTGTTCTCCACTCGGTCTTTGCTGATATTGATTAGGGTTGGGTAAATGGTATATCTAGCAGAGTTCCAGCAAGGAAGATATGTGCATGTTCACAAAAGGTGATTAAGAAGAGTTTACTTATAATTATTTTACAGATGTGTGGACACATTTATGGGACACCAGGAAAGAAGATGAAGCATCCCATGGACTGGCAGCAGCTGGTTACTTCTACTTTTTCTAGGACTGAAAAAAACCTGTAGCTACAGTAGGTGCTGCCCAATTGGAGCTTGGCCCACAGTAAAGGAACCAGATATTGATAACTGTGAGCTAACAGAAGAAAGTGGGGATTTAAATACAATGGCAGTTCTGTTTTCACACCCACCAATCCAGTCTCCTACTGGAATTTTCTATTGGACAAATGTAACTGTTAAGTGTAAAAATAAGGAGTCTCATCAAGTCACATACTAGTACACAGAGCAGGGTTAAAAAAAAGGGGGGGTAGAAAATGAAACTCTAGGGCAAGTATAAAATATTCAACCCAGAGAGGATTCCAGATATAAAAGAGGAGACCAAAGTAAGCATGTGTGAACAAAATGAGAAAATTGACCTGCTTGGACAAGAATTTAAAGGAAAAAGCAATTGGGATGTAAAATGAGATCATGGATGGTGGGATCAGCAATCTCAACTAAAGTAAATGATAGAATTTAACAATTCACAGGCTCGGAAATAGTTAAAACATAAATAGGTAGTTAAAGAGATAACATGCAAAGTTAAAACTATTCATTCCACAGTTACATTTTTAATTAACAAAATATTTTTCACAGTGAGGCAAGAGAATAAAAGATACATTTAATTCACATAGCAAAATATGATAATTTCATTGAAAAGGTGTTTAATTAAAATAGAACAACAGTGGAAGGTTTAGAAAGATTGATTGGAAATTTTGTAGAGAAAAATCTATTGTGCAGAAGATAAAATTCAGATTGAAATGCTGAGTACGTGCCATTTTATTTCAAGGATTTATGTGAGTGTGGCATTTTTCTCATTTACATAAACAAGCTGTACTGAAAAAAAAAATCTCAACCAGAAATATGCTTTCCGATGAGAAACAATGACCACCTAATCACTACCCTCTTTCTTTCTAATACAATTAGGGTCATAAGAACCACATCTTCCTAACAAGTAAAGAAACACCCAATAATATTTTAGCAGGTGCTGCATAATCATGCCTCAAATGACTTTCTACAGATAAAAAGAAAATAGTATTTGCTTGCATAACTGAACATATCTGCCTGAATTGTTTTCCTACAGATGTTATCCTGGGAATAGAAACAAAATTGTTCATTCACTAGCAGCCTTCAAAAAGCACTATGATCTGGGGCAGCAAAGAGCCAGCAATAAAAGGCAGAGAGGCATTCTCAATTCTGGAAGAAAACATTGGTGTGGAAAATATATAAAATGGCTGTTCAGCCTCAAGGCTCTCTGAATTATTATCTAACTATTCTGGATTTTCTAATTCCTGTGTCTCAGAGGGCTGCAAATTTTTACGTATGTAGATAATACTGTCAAATATTAGGTTTCCTTAATGGTGTTTGTATTAAGCTCTGTAGACTTTTTAAGCTGACACATACTATTTGTGGCCAAGAACAGCTACTAAATTACAAATCTTTGAAAACTGTGTGACTGTTTCTTATTTACTTGGTATTCACAACCTGAGCCTTCCGCATATGCAATATCATAAATGCTTTTGACATTAAATATCCTTTAGGTTCAAGCTATATTTACAACTCAAAGCAGCTTAAAGGTAGGAATTTATTATAAAATCACAGTGTCTAATATTTTACTAATGATAGCTAGCATGCTATCCCAGTGAAGTGCAGAAATCAGAATACACTGCACACAAACTACTGTGCTTTCCCCAGCTCCAGACCATAACAGATAATGAAACTGGAGTTTGAAACTTTTCTATTGAGTCCAAACCCTAGATCACAATCTTTCACAATGTAATCCTCTGGGCAGGCACTCCCGATAAATCAGAGTTGGTAAGCAACATGCAATCTATTTGTTGTCCTGAGTTCAAAGATATGTAGCATGTAATGAAAACACACACACACACACACACACACACACACACACACACACACACACATAACTATAACTAAATTTTATACTGCACTGCATCTAAACAACATTATAACTAAATTACTCAATTATTATATACAAACTAAATAAATACCTAAAGTAGGTATGAGAGTTAATTTTATATATCATAGGGGAAGGAAGGGAAAAACGAAACAAGATGAAAGCAGAGAGGGAGACAAACCATAAGAGACTCTTAATCTCAGGAAACAAACTGAGGGTTGCTGGGGGTGGGGAGTGGAGTGGGAGGGATGGGGTAGTTGGAGGATGGACATTGGGGAGGGTATGTGCTATGGTGAGTGCTGTGAATTGTGTAAGACTGATGATTCACAGACCTGATTTCATAACCCCTGAAACAAATAATACATTATATGTTAATTTAATAAATTAATTATTTTTAAAGACATACATCCAAGTGGAAAAAATTATATATCAACTCTATCGATTTGACTAGACCAGGAAATGCCTAGATATCTGGTTAATCATCATTTCTTGGTGTGCTTGTAAGGGTATATCTAGAGGAGATATGCATTTGGATCAGTGGACTGGGTAATGTAGATTGTTCACCCCATTCTGGGTGAGCATCATCCAGCCTCTTGAGGGCCTAAATAGAACAGAAAGGTTAGGGAAGAAGGCATTCATCTTTTTTTTTTTTTTTTTCACCTGTCATTTCTTGAGCTAGAACATCTCATCTCATCTTCTCCTGCCCTCGGACAGGACTGCCCTGTCCGAGGGACTGAGATTTACATTATTGACTGTGCTATTTTTGAAGTCTCAGGACTCAAACTGAATTACACCACTGGATCTCCTGGGTCTCTAGTTTGCAGGCAACAGATCATGGGACTTCTCAGCCTCTACAATCACATGAGCCAATTTCTCATAAAAAATCTCCTTTAATATGCTGTTGGTTCTGTTTCTCTGGAGAGCCCTGACTACTACACCAGGCAAAAGGAATCAACATATATAATCAACATATATTCCATTGTCAACATATTGTGCTTTTGGAAACAAATACTACATTTTGGGTTCTGATTTAGCAGCAACTATTCATTTAGTATATGAATCTGTGGGCTTTTGCTTTATTTATGCTTGTAATTTATCTTTGCTAAAACCTTTTGTCTTGGGAAGACGTATTATCCTTGTAACACATATTTACAGTGTACCTAATATGTGTTAGGCCTTATGCTCGGTAATGGAGTTGTCCAAAAGGCAAGCTAGCTCTGGAAAAAGAGATTCAGATTCCAGATTGCAGTTGGTCAGCTTGAAATCTGCTACCATCTTTTACTATGTTGATATATTTATGAGTATTAACAAGCAATGATAACTCTGTTTTCTATATTCTTATTTATTGCTGTTTTATATTAATTTGCAGAAAATTTGGTCAATAAATGAATGGATGGAATGAATAATTTGGGCGTAAACATGTTGAACTGCAAGACAGTATGTTCAATATTTTAACTAATTTGTCATTCATTGACTTATTTCCCTCCAAATCATAGTATATAAATGGGGATGATGACTTGGACTTCACACTGGCACTGATTTAATTGGAGTCTAATTGAAGCAAGAATTTCAAGATGTGACAGGATGCAGTCAGTGAGGTAGTCATCATGACGCTCATTGGCTTAGGCTGTTTGGAGCTACACCAAGACCAACAGCGAGAAATGAATATGGAATAGATTCTGGGCTTAGAAAGAGAGGACTGATGATTGCTTTTTTTTTTTTTTTTAAGATTTTATTTATTTATTTGACAGACAGAGATCACAAGCAGGCAGAGAGAGAGGGGAAACAGGCTCCCCACCAAGCAGAGAGCCTGATGCGGGGCCCAATCCTAGGACCCTGAGATCATGACCTGAGCTGAAGGCAGAGTCTTTAACCCACTGAGCCACCCAGGTGCCCCATGGTGATTGCTTTTAACAATGATGGGGCTCTCCCTGCGCAGACTGAGATTCAAGTGTAGGTCCCAGAGTCTACAGATAATGAGTACACTGAAGAAGGACTGAAAGGGGAACCTGGGTGGCTCAGTAGGTTAAGCATGTGCCTTCAGCTCGGGTCATGATCCCAGGGTCCTGGGATTGATTGAGTCGCTTGTTGGGCTCAATGGGTAGACTGCTTCTACCTCTAGCCCTCCCCCCTGCTCATGATCTCTCTCTCTCTCTCTCTCTCTCTCTCTCTCACACACACACACACACACACACTTTCCCTCTCTGTCAATATAAGTAAATAAAATCTTTAAAAAAAAAAAAAGAAGAAGAAAAAGAGGAAGAACTGAAAGAAGTCACATCTATGTACTAGATAAACATAACTGTGATTTTGCATGCCCAGAGTGCCCACCCAGGCTCTCTGGGAGGTGAAACAATAGATTGATTTCTAGGCCCTGTTCATTTGGGGCTCTTCCTGTTGATGTGATTGACTCAGGTACTCTGTCTAAATCAGGAGGTGTAAGATCTGAGCTTCCACTGTGGAAAACAGAGAATATGGTTTTCAGAATTTGTGACTAGAAAAATAAGAAGATGAGATACTTTATATTCTAAATACATTTTCAACATTTTTTCTGCTCTTCAGCACTCTTCATTTGTTCTCAATTGCTTTCCAGAACAATATTAAAGCAATATTCCCTCCTACACTATGCATATTTAAACATATATTTTGTTTCACTTTATGATTTCATTTCAATACATTGTTCAGTTTGTTTCTAGTCTATTTTCCTGCAAGTTATTTTCATTTCTCAGCATGATCATGAGTAACCTACGATATACTCAGCAAAATATTATATTTCTCTATTTCAATACCCTTCCAAATATACATTTTACTGACCTTATTTTCAGTCATTTTAGATCCAATAAAATACAAAAATAATTAGTTCACTATTAATGGATATTCATAACTTTTGCTCCAAGCTGTGAGATCTGTTGAACTTCAATGTATGAACTTTGAAGGAAGTTGCAATCAATGCCTGTCTCCTTCTGTGTTCTCAACAGATCTTTATAGATTTTATGAGAATTACAATGATTAGCTGTGTGGCTATTGTATATTTTATTAAACACCATTTCTGTCTTCTAGAAGTAGATCAGGTAGGAAGATAAAATTCATGTGTAAATAAGTATAACAGAACTTAAAATAAGTACCTCAAAAGGTGCACACACAGCACGTTATGTAAGTCAGAAAAGAAAGAGACCTAGTTGTCCAGGAAGAGACATATTTAATAGGTTACATTTCATTTGGTTCTCATTGTACAGAGAATATTTTTAAAATGCATACATTTGGAAACTTTTTACTTCTTGAGTTTGAAGAGACAGTGTTGTCATATTTTTAGCCACTATTACCCAAAAGGTCACTAAATATTTTAAAACAAATATATATGTATATACATATACATATATATATACACACACACACATACACATATATATCACTCAAGAAGGAACAATCAGGAGACGCCTGGGTGGCTCAGTGGGTTAAGCCGCTGCCTTCAGCTCAGGTCATGATCCCAGGGTCCTGGGATTGAGTCCCGCATGGGCTCCTTGCTTGGCAGGGAGCCTGCATCTCTCTCCGCCTCTGCCTGCCTCTCTGCCTGCTTGTGTGCTCTCTCTCTCTCTCTCTCCTCTCTGACAAATAAATAAATAAAATACTTAAAAAAAAAAAAAAGTTAAAAAAAAAAAGAAGGAACAATCAGTGTGTGAGTGAAGCCCTTCTAAAATAGTTGAAGGTGCTCGGGACAAGTATCCCCAAAATGTGCCACTTCGATATATAGACTATTTTGAGCTGAAGATAAAGGAGACCAAGCAGATTCAAAAACATTTTTTACCTCTTCCTTAAACTACCTGAAAGAATTTGGATAGGGGGCCTGCCCCAAAAAGAGAGCTATCTACAAAAGATAACTTTTTTTATCTGAATGACCGATCAATCTGAATGGCAAGACAAACATCTAACTATCAAGCATTTGTTCTTATCATTCTTACTCCCCACTCCTTCGAAGCCCCAGGCCCCTACTCCATTCCTTAGCTCAAGATGGCATGTGGGCCTCAACTGCCCAGCTTCCCTTGGGTCTCAGATTCTTAGGAGCACCCCCCCTTTCATATGTAATTAAAATTGTTTTTCTCCCGTCAGTCTGTTATATATTAATTTGACTATTAGGCTAGACAAAGGTTCTAGGAAAGTAGAAGGAAATGCTTCTCTTTTCTAACATTGTACAAATAATTTTTCCTAAAGTAATGATATTTCAAAGACAGAAGTTTCTTAAACATAGGAGTCACTAACATGTATGGAGTTTGATCTACTACATTCTGGGTTCTAGGCCACCTAAATACATCATATTATCTTCTTAAGAAAAGTCTCAATCTGTCTTAAAAGCTTCACTTCATGACCACGGAGACCCACTGAGAGCACTGCATTCACCTTTCAAGCTGGAATTGCAATACCAATATTTAATCTATGACACATTTTCTGAAGTAAATAAGTTTTATCATGATTTGGAATGCAAATCAAGTACTGAATTCCAGAACTTAGAATTATTATAAATGTATCCTTTGGGTTCAGCTCAATCAACTCATTTATCAAAGTCCCTACTATGCAGCAACTTGCTGGTAATTACTTCCATGCATTTTTTAGTAGGTCACCCTGTAGTTTTTCCTCCCCTCCCTGATAATGTTACATGATCTTTCTCTTTCTCTTTCTTTCTCTCTTGAGCCCTCCTGGCTTTCCTCTCTAGAACTTAAAGACAAAGCTTTCTATTTTTCTTTCTTCTTCCTGCCCATTCTTCTCTCTGCACTTTTTTCTACTACTACAAATCAATCCTGAATCTTCTGCCTTCCCATTCAGTGGTTTCCTTCATGGGGGCAGTTGATATGCACTTCTGCTCCTCTGCCTGCAAAGCATCAGGTAGGGGTGAGTTAGCTACAACTCTCAAGTTTTCCTTTTCTACCAGCTTCCTTGTTCTCTTCATATAGTTTGTACACGCTGTTCATATGAAATGCTTTGTGAATCAGGTGCCTAATTTGCCAGACTCTTCTCCCCCTCTCTTGGAGATGGCCCTTTCCAAATTGAACCATTCTCACGAATGCACATCGAATCAAGTAAAATTTCATTTAGTCATCATTAGTAACCTTGTACGTGAGAAGTGACTGATTTCCAATTTAAGTATAGTAATTTGAGGCCCAGAGAAGTTGGAACTTTCTGAAGGTATATAAGAAGTGATTAACAGAGTTGACACTAGAGCCCAAGTCCTTATTTGTAATCTAGCTCCCTTCACACTGCCAACCACAATCTTATCTGAAAGTAAACAAATCAAGACGCAAATAAGTCGTGCACTGTCTCTATGCTTAGAGCTTCAACTAAGACAACTAAGATTTCCTAAGAAAAAATAAAACTAATATTTAACTTCATCAAGACAATTACAACTAGTAGAAGTAAAAAGTTAAAGGAAGCATGGGAGAAAAGACTCAGAGAGAGGTCAACAAACTCAGAACCTGAGTTTGGTGGAGAATTTGACCTATAGAAAAAGATGTCTTGTTTGTTTTAAAGAACACTGGCCTTGCTTCAAATGGTAATAAAGTCTTTACAGTTGTTTAATTGACTGAACCCCCCACATTGCTTGATGTTTGGTGAAAACTAACATGCTATTTTAACCACAGTGCCAAATTCACTGTGTAAGATTCATCTTGTGAATTTGTTAATTATAAAGATTTCTAGCCCTACTTTTAGAAATACGTATTTAATAGGTTTGGGGCACAGTTCAGGAATCTGTATTTCTGTGATTTCCATGTGATACTGATATGCAGGCCTTGGGGGAACAATTAAGTCACACTCTGTGTTATAAAGGATTCAATAAAAACATAGCTTTTGAAGGAGGAGAATTTATTCAATTTCTAGATGACAGTCATTTCTTGATTTCTTGTAGACTTCTTTTCATCACTTTCCGCAACTTCTCTTTTTCTTACTATTTTTCAAGAAAACTTACGACAAAGGAAGTACTCGAAATGTGTATTAAAGTCATCTATTCACTTATATCCATAGTAAATATTCATGTGGAGTCAGTTACAGGAGGGGGGAATTAAACCTAATGAAAGTTAATCAAAGAGAAGAACATCCTTCAGGCTGGTCATGCATGTCTGTGGTTTGTCTGTCAGTTATAATGCTGCAGCCTCTGGTTCATAGTCAAGCTGTAATTCTGCCAGTTAATGTATCCAATTAACCCCACTAATGAGCTAATCAACAGTGTAAAATCTGTGTAAAATCACTGAGGGTGTATGATGAATGGAAAATGCACTGAACTCTCCCAATATAAAAAGTGCTCTATTGCACTTGTTAAAGTGGCACTGTCTTATTCCTCTCTAAAGGGTAATTTATCACTAGGGTCCGTAACAGTGCCATGCCCTGATAAGGCAGAGGTGGCAATAAACCCATCAGAAAATGATTACTCAGGAATGTGGAGCAATTACAATGTCTCCATGTATCAGAGTCATAGGCTACAGAGTAAATGTGCTTTTCTGTTGATGCAGGGTTCAAATAAAGAACCAGCAGTAAACTTGAAGGTGATCCATAACTTGTAAATGGATGGTATTTTTATATATGTGCATATTCATTTATAATCCTCTAAAGCAAGTATTTCTGGAATCACAAGTCTCCATTATAAAAGAGGATATGTGTTCTTTACTGGAACTCCTTATCAGAAGAGTGGGACAGCATGAAGTTGGCTGTCCTGTAGAAGCTACCTATTTCTTCTAAAACTAATCTTTTCTTATGGAAGGACTTTCACCAGCTAATTAATAGTCCTTTGATCTTATTCATATACTGAAATAACATTCTAGAAATGCTCATTTTCATGTGGGAAATCAAAGTTTTCTTTGTAATATAGGATCCAGAGTCATCTTCTCCATGATATACATCCCACAACAAATCCCAGTATTGGTTCTCCCTAATCCTATTTTCTTATGGCACAATCCCTGGGTGTTTTATATATTTAAAACAAGTTTGAAATCAAGGACAGACTTCTAGGGAAATAAATAAGCAGCATCCCCTCTTGTTTCTGAGTAATTCTCTGCCCTATTTACAACTTACTTTTTTCCCCTACTTGCTACTTTGACTAATCTGCTTCCATGTCTTTATTTTCATGTTTCTAGACTGATCCCTTTTCTAGCTATGGTCTTCAAAAACATAAAAACTCCCCACTGTTACATCTGAAAATATGTTTGCCTTTCATTAGTCCTGTATCTTACTTCAACAAGCTTGAAGTAAGCTTCTTTCCAGCATTAACTCTTACACATGTGTTGGTATTCCTAGCCTCGCTCCATCATTATTTGTTTGCTTCTTAATCTCTCCCTTTTCTCTGCTCTTCTATTTTCCTTTTTTAAAAAAATATTTATTTATTTATTTATTTATTTATTTATCTATCTATTTACTTATTTGACAGAGCACAAGTAGCCAGAGCCACAGGCAGAGAGAAAGGGAGAAGAGGCTCCCTGCTGAGCAGAGAGCCTGATGTGGGACTGGATCCAAGGATCCTGGGATCATGACCTGAGCCAAAGGCAGACACTTAACCGACTGAGTTTCTATTTTCATTAACACCTGCACCCCTGCTCTTCTATTTTCATCAACAAATATGCTCAAGCATCATTACTATTTAAATTATTTTTCTTCCATTCTGAATCTTCTCTCTAGTTACAACTTTTCTTCCTCCTTTAACTTAAAAGTACTTCTCCCTTACTGTCTCCTCTTTGTCAATGATCACATGAACTTAACCTGATAATGTTTCCATCTCTCTCCTCTACTAAAATAAAATTCCTTCCTCAAACTTCCTCACTATGCTCTCAAATATCAAACCTTGTGGTTTTTTGTGACAATAATCTTCATAGTTAATCTCTGAAAATATCTGACACACATGTGCCTACCTAAAAATTTTAGCCTCCCATTACTTTTATGAACAACATTATGTCTCTGATTACTTTTCTTGAAATTATCTACTGTAGGCTTTAGTCAGCTCTTCTTATATGTATATACTCAACCATTCTATTTTATATACCCATTTAAAAATATTTCTACCTTGCCTATACACACAACTGAGCAATTTCCTCATCTAATAATTGAACTACATTATCTATATTCTAAACCATGAATCTGCAATTCTGATTTATTTTGTGAATTCCCAGTCTACATTTCCAAGCTCTGCTAATGTTTTTGACACCTTATATTTAACATTTGAAAAATTTGGCTGATTATGTTTTACTATTCAATCAACGAGGCCACTTTAGATTACACAAATTTGACTTTAATTAACTTAGGCTAAAGAAGGATTTATTAGAAAGATACTGAGATGTGACTGGACCAGCCATACTCAGGAGTCCATACACTTGTCTTCCCTCCCTCTTTTTAGGGGCTGGTTTTATTAAGTTCTGTAAAAACCCACACCTTCCTCAATATAGGGAAGATGTTTATCAACACCTTCTGATTCTCATACTTGAAGCTTCTAGTTCTGAAGTTTTGACTGGAACTTCTTCCCCATTTCCAGTTTGCAAAATCGTGGGGAATTCCTCCATCAGCTCACTCTAGGTCAGTTGAGAGACATTTGGACATTTCCAGCCCACACAGGTAGAATGAACCTGAACTCTAAAGTTATGGAATAGTTCTGAACCAGGCATTCACTTCAACTCGTACCCATCATTACCAACTTTACGTGTTTTCTGTCTAAACAATGGCATTTACCAAATCACACAAGCTAAATACCACAGCATTATATTTGCCACTTTTTCCCTTCTAACACCAATTACCAACCCCAACTCATTCTATCTCAACATTGTCTCACTAGCATTTTCATTTATATCTTTCTCCAATGGTTCTGCTCTAGGTAAAACTCAGCATCCTAGCTGTCCATTATCACTGCTATGTTGGTCTCCAACTTGAACATCCAGCATTTCTACTGCATTCTTCTCAGTCAGGTCAAAGAAGAGGACTATCACCCTCAGCAGACATGTGCTATACTTTCTCTCTCTTCTTCGTCCACATCCGTGTTTCTCTACTATCCTTCAGGCTAAAAGGATATAACACAAATTTATAACAACATTTCTTTAAAAAGTTGTCAGCAGTCCATTCTTCAATTCTCCATTTTGTTTTCTGTAGAAACTAAAGTTTTCACCCCAGCAACCCATTCAACCAATCTTTCCTAATCACACAAGACATGTCTCGCTAAATCCACTGTCAGTTATCTATCTGCCTCTTTTTTACTCAAGCCTTAGAAGCATTTGCTACAGATGCTCCATTCCCATTTTGAAGTATTTTTTTCTTGTCTTGTTGGTTACCTACCCTCCTGATTTATTTTCTACCTCTTAGATGATGTCTTCTTCTTCTTTTATTAATTGAGGTAAAATTGACATCAACATTATATTAGTTTTAGGTGTATAATATATGATATAATATCTGTATATATTGTAAAATTATACCACAGTAAGTCTAGTTAATATCCATCACCATACATAGTTACAAACACTTTTTCTTGTGATGAGAACTTTTATACAGATGCCTTCCTTTCATTGACTATTACTAGGATCTACTTTCTCTTCCCAAATTACAAGTGCTGGCATTCTCCAGGGTTCAACCCTCAGGCCTCATTTTTTTTTCCTTGTATAAACTTCTTCCTAGTTTACCTCTACAGCTCTTTCTACCCTCTATGCAGATAAACTTCTCTCCAATTGCATTCACATACCACAATCCTTTGGTGTATTCATAATTATTTAATAATTCTGTGTTTCTGTACCATCTCCTGAGCTCTCATATAGATGGTATCATATCCTTTCCCATTGTCCGCCTGTGCTACCACCACTACTCTCTCTAAGACCCAATTCAATCTTTCCCAAGAAACCTTCCGTTATTAGCCCACCCAGTTTAATGGGAATAAATTTTTCTAGGTTTCCCTTTCTGTGTAGCTTGTACCTCATTTTAACACTTGCTTCATCCTGTATTCTCTTATAATTTTGTATTAAATTGTGACAACCCCTCTTGGACAGCAGTTCTGTGAGAGACTGCTATAATCTGTTCAGACACACCATTAAGGCACTCTTGTAACTAACCTGACTATGATTGCATAACTCTATTCCAGACAACCTCGGGTTTTGGCCCCTACTTAGCTCAGCCTATCTGACTTGCCCACTCTCAGGAAGGTTTAACTGTCTTTCCAAGCTATGGTCTGCTTCCCAGAACTGGCTTTATTCACTTTTATTTTCAGTCACTTACAAGGTAGAAGGCACATCATTTAAAATATTATATTTGTTCACTCTATTTTACTTAATTTTAATATATTATTGATTTATTCAATTTTTGTTTACTTTTTGTGTAATTTTATTTTTAAAAAATTCTCTGCCCTATCCAAATGAGAAAAAAAAAAAAAAGACTGAAATTAACTTCCTTATCCACAGTCAATGAGGGAAAACTTAAAAAGTATTTGAATTCATTTCATTTCACTTCAAAGCTCAGACTTTAAGACTCTTTCCCCTTGTCTTCATCAGTCACCTCCTTACCTTTACTTCTACCCATCTTACATTGGCAGGGTGCCCCACACACAGTAGGCATTCTGTAAATATTTGTTGGATCGACTATAACTTTTGCAGGAGTTAGCTGTTTTGTCATGAAAATGCTGGGAGGCAGAGGAGGTTAATTGAATATGAGTCTCAAGGCATCAATATTACATCTCTCCTCAGTACTAGCTGGCAAACTACATTTTTCTCCTTCCCCAACTGCTTCTTATAACCAGCCACAGGGGTCTACAAAGTTTAGGGCAAAGTCAAATAACACAGTCAACCCATTCTAGGGAGGCTCTGCCAGAAATGTATAGTGTTAAGGTACTAGGAAAAAGATCACAGAGTTGGAACAAGAAAGAAAACTGGCTTCAAGCATAGCAGTACAGGTACAGAGCTTGATGGTGATTGGATTATTTACAGCATGGATGAAATATGTATGGGTTTTCTTTTTTTTTTTTTTTCAAAGATTTTATTTATTTATTTGACAGACAGAGATTACCAGTAGGCAGAGAGGCAGGCAGAGAAAGGAGGAAGCAGGCTCCCTGCTGAGCAGAGAACCTGATGTGGGGCTTGATCCCAGGACCCTGGGATCATGACCTGAGCCGAAGGCAGAGGCTTTAACCCACTGAGCCACCCAGGCGCCCCTGTATGGGTTTTCTAATAGACTTACTGAAATCCAGCAATGATGCAAAACAAGAAAAAGCCCGATGGTGGGAAGGTATTTTTATACTTTTGTCTCTTTATGGAAATTTATAATACCTTTGTCTCTTGACAGACTTTATAAAAAGTTCATCAATGATACTAAAATTAGTGATCAAAATTAGTGAAAATGGTTCAGAGTCAAAAACTGCATACTCCTCTGCAGAGCCAGACAAAATAATGATACAGAATAGGGCTTTTGCTTTTTTGTCAACCAGGATTTCATAATTGATCTCTCTGTTAAATGGACTAAAAGCCATTTCCTACATTTAAAAAGTGATTATGCCAGATTTCTTACTAAAAAAAGATGAATAATCTCTTCCATTTAAAAAGAAATCTTATGCCCCAAAATTGTTTACATGATTACTTTCTCTGTGGGTATACCAACTGATAAGAGCAGAGAAAAATAGTTGAATATTTCTTATATCTAAGATTAAGAAGTAGCAGAAAGCTTCTGATGACAGTCATATTTAGAGTTAACACAAAGCTTCAGCATTAGGCAAACTTCAAATACTAAATCTTTATATCACTGACGGTACACCTGCACATCTCTGACTTATGCGATCCAAATTCCCAGGAAAAGTTTGTATTTTTTTTTTCATTCTCCCTGTACAGAAACACATTAATTGACCATAACATGTATTCTGTTTTCCCATTCAGTCCACATGATCTTATCCAAGATATCCTTACATTTGCATCCTCAATGCCACTTACTCGCAGAAGCTCTTTCCAATCACCTCCAGGTAATACATTGTACTAGTACAAAATTGAACACCTTAACCCTGAAGCCCTCTAGCTAAGAATGTTTTTAGCTTAGCTAAGTCAAGAAATTTTAGTTATTTTGCAAAATGTTACTTAACATGGATTTGTATGGTATCCTCGTGATTAGATCAAGTTAAATATTTTAGTAGAAACAGTGACTTCTTGTATTCTTTTCTATGTGGCATAAGGCATGTTGATATATAATTATTCAATCTTTGGCAATGAAAAATTTGATCACTTGGTTAAAGTGTTATCATCTAGATTTCTCCCTCATAAAAGGAAGTGAAATAAGTCATGCTGAGAAAGACAAATATCATGATTCCACTCATAAGTGGAATATTAAAAACAAACAAACAAACAAACAAAGAAATGGAAAGCAGAATCAGACCTATAAATACAGAGAACAAACCCATAGTTGCCAGAGAAGATGGAGGGTGGAGGTTGTGCAAAATGGGTGAAAGGGATGGGAGATACAGGCTTTTAGTTATGAAATGATTAAGTCATGGGAATAAAAGGCACAGCATAAGGAATATAGTCAATGATATTACAACAGTTATACAATGAGACAGATGGTAGCTACACCTGTGGTGAACATAACATAATGTATAAACTTATCAAACCACTATCATATACTTGAAACAAATGTAACACTGTGTGTCAACTATTCAAATAAAAAAATAATAAATAAATAAATAAATAAATAAAGGCAACTTTTCCCTTTGTAATAAGAAACAATTTGTAAGGTGGTCATTTGAACTCTATGAACATCCTTTTTTCCCACTAACTTTTCTCCAGTGTTTTCTTTTTAATATACTTTTTTTATTCTAAAATAGTTCAGAGTTACAGAAAAGTTGCATGGATGGGACAGAGTTCTTTTATTTATTATAACCAGATTATTGTGCTATTAATGACATTTAATGACATATTTATCACAACTAATGAACTAATATTAAACTATTATTACATCCATACTTTAAATGGATTATTTAATTTTTATCCAATGTTGTTTTTTGGATCCAGGATCCCATCCAGGATATCGCATTACATTTATTCATCATGCCTCCTTAGACTTCTCTAGATGGTGACAGTTTCTTAGACTTCCTTTGTTTTTGATGACCTTGACAGTTTTGAGGAGGACTAACCAGGTATTTTATAGACTGTCCCTCAATTCGGGTTAGGCTTGTGTTTTTCTCATGATTAAACAGGAATTTGAGGTTTGGGGGAGGAAAATCACCAAGATATAGTTCTATTTGCATGACGTCATATTAAGGGTTGCATGCTACTAATGTGACCTATCACTGGACATTAACCTGATCATGTGGCTAAGGTAGTGTTGTCAGGTTTCTCCACTGTAAAGTGACTCTCTTTCTTTCTTTTCATAACCTACTCTTTGATAGGGAATCTCTATAATCAATTCACACTTAAGAGGTGGGACATCATGTCCCATTTTCTGAAGAATCATAATTTTTATTTCTTCTGTGATGATTTGCCTACTCTGCCTACTTTGTGTATTTATTCAATCATTTTTTTGTATCAGTATGGACTCATAAGTATTTATTTTTACTTTAGTTTATAGCCCAATGCTGTTTCATTTATTTTGTTGTTCAAATTATTCCAGTTTTTGTCACTAAGAGTAGTTAATCTGTGTTTTTTTGACATATTTCATTGGTTTGTTTTCTAAGTACTTCCTTTTTGGTACTCCAGATGCCCCAGGCTCATCTTATGTATTTCTTCTTCCAGACTTATGATTACCCATATCTACAAGGAAACCTCATTCCTTCTTTTAAAAACCAGGATCTGAGTTCTGGATGTATTTATTACTACTAAAGTATCATTGCTTCTAGGATTTTTTAGAGTAAAGAACTTGGAAATATTATATTATACTTACGTATACATAGATTGTTGTAATAATTAATATGTGATTCTTAATATGAGCATAAACCCATATTATAATTATTTCTGTATCTGTCCATTTGTATTAACATTAAGCCAAACTTTAGTTCATATTAATGTTTCTAACTTAATCTGCTACTAGCCTTGCCCCCTTGTTTATTTGTAACCTCTTGCCCTAATAGTGAGCAACCTGGCTCCCGACACCCATAATTCATTTGTGCATTTGTTCAGTCTCAGTACACATGTATAATTGTTTCAGATTTACTAATTTATAAACCTGTGAGAAACAAATTCACCACCTAGAGTAGAGTTCTTTTGTATAGCTTCTTTTATTCCCAGTCTTATAGTTTCCACTTGTTTCCAAAATCACTTGGGAGGGAATGCTTTCCCTCAACCTCCTTCAGTGATATCAGGCATTTGTAATACAAATAGATTGTTTTATCATAATTTGCATTTCATTCTGGGATCTCTCCCACATACCTAATTTGCATTTGTATACATGAAGTTTCACTCTTTGGCTGTAAAACTCTAGGAGTTTGGTAAGTGCATACTGTCATGTATACCACTATCCTATCACATTATGAATAGCTCCACATTCCTAAAATAAAATCCCCTGTGCTTCACCTATTCAATCCTCCCTGAACCCCTGCAACCACTGATGTGTTTTCTATCTTTATCGTTGCCTTTTTGAAAATGTCATACTAAGACAATATTATAGCATATAACCTTTTCAAACAGGCTTGTTTCATTTAACAATGTGCATATAAGATTCATTCATGTTGTATTCATTCCTCTTTTTTATTGAAACATAATTGACATATGACATTATATTATTGTCAGGTGTACAGCATAGTGATTCAAAAATTGTATATATTCATTCCTCTTCATCACCAAGCTGTGTTCCATTGTATGGAGGTATAACAGGGGTTTTTATACATTCATTTTTTGAAAGATATTTTGGCTGCTTCCACTTTTTGGTGAGAACTGCTGCAAAAATTTGCATGTAGAATTTGGTAAACATAAGTTTTCAAATCAGTTGAATAAATACATGAGCAATTGCTATATTGTATGATAAGATTATGTGTAGTTTTATAAGAAACTGTCAAAATGTCTCCCAAAGTAGTTATACCATTTTGCATTCATTCTCACAAGCTATAGATGAGATTTCATTTTGCTTCACACCTTTGCCAGTCTTGATACTATCATTTTTTTCAATTTTAGCCACTCTAACACATATATAAAGATATCGGATTGTTGTTTTAATTTAGCAGTGGTTTTGTCATTCATTCATAATCTTTTTAAAATCATTTATTAAATTGGTAGTTGCAAAATAGCACCATTTTAATTCTATAATTTATTTAGTATTCCTTGTTGTTCTTGTCAGTCTTCTGTTAAAAACAGTGTCTACCACCCTTTTTTTAGTATCTTCCATAATATCAATTTCTTTATTTTACTGTGTTATAATATACTATTGATTTTATATTATTTTTTGATGTTCAAATTAGCGCACATTTAGCTAATAGCCCATTTAAGTTTATTCCTCTTGCTTTTGACGTATTTAGAATGGACAAGTTTGAAAAAAAATTAGCAACAGCAATAAAAATGTACAGAGGAGAACTGTCAGAATACAGATTTGCTACAATATACTATCTAAAATAACTTCAACCAAAATTTACAAGGCATATAAAGAGATAAAAAAATGTGACTCGTGCTCAGAAAAAATGCACCGTCAATAGGAACACCCTGATGGAAATAGCAAAAAAAGATTTCAAAGCAGCTGGTATAATTATGTTCAAAGAATTAAAGGAAACAATGTTTAAAGAATTAAAGTATGATGACAATTACTCAAATAAGGAATATGAGTAAATACGTGGAAATACATTAAAAAAAATGGAGACTCCAGAATTAAAAACTGTGATAAATAAAATGGAAAATTTACTAAGTGGACCCAATAGCATATTTGAGATGACAGAAAAACAAATCAATAAACTTAAAGATTGGTCAATGGAAATTAATCAATTTTAACAACAGGGAGAAAAAAAGAGATTGAAGAAAAATCATGATGCTTGGAAAATAGCAAGCATACCACCACAAATGTAATGTAACTGTTGGACAAAAATAGATAAAGGGGTAGAAAAATATTTGAAGAAATAAGGGTCAAAAATTTCCCACATTTGATGTAATATTAATTTACAGATCCAAGGAGCTCAACAAATCCCCATGTAGGATAAGCACAAATACTATAAGCCTGGCTACATCAAAGTCAAATGGCTAAAAGACAGAGACAAAGAAAGTCTTCAAAAACTAAAGAAAAACACCTTGTGCAAAGAGACAACATACAATTAATAAATGATTTTACACTAGAAACAATGAAGGAAAGCAGTGGAATCCACGTTGTTTTCTGTGGTGTACCTATATATGTTCCCTGTGGTGTATTTCATCAGTGCCTGAGCCAGAAATTTCATTTTTCCAGAAAAACATGATTACCTTTTCTTACATCTTTGATTATTTATTTAGGATATCTATGCTGATTATCTTTTTATCCTCATGTATTTACTTTTAAGTTTCAGTTGTTTTCATTCATTTCCCTTTGGATAGTCAATAAATTCTAGATATCCCTCTTCATTGTTAGAGGGAAACTGGAAATAGTTAAATATTTAATGTATTCTTTTTAGTACAAATAATAATGATTGCTTCATTTCCCAATCCCTTCAGATAAAAAGTGAAATTTTAAAATGTTGGGGGGGTTCTACAGCATAGAGCACCTCTGAACTCATTGGGATAGCCAATATTTTAGGAGTTTTATAATTCTGAGATTGCCTTGTCCCACGTGGAAAAAAACTTCATCAGACAGACTCCAGCCCAACCACCCAGCCATCACCACATAAAAGCAGATGGCATGATCCCTCACATTTTTTCCAATAGTAAACACCCCTTTGACATGTTTTACCTCATGAACACTCAACAATTTTGTTAATCTAATTAATATATACAGCAATGTTTATAAAGGGATTGCGGGTGTATTTTTTTTTTTTTTTGGCAACTCAATGATACTTTGGGAAGGTCTGGGAAAACATGGATGATGCATAGGAAAGTTAGTCATTAGTTTTAGAGAGTAGCTATCCCGAATCAAGGTTTCATCACTACTACTTGCTGCTGCCATTTCTGATTCTCTGATACCCTTGCACCCAGTTTCCAGGTGCTTCCTCCTGTACTCTCCTATTCATATCTCATACCACAAAAGCTCTATTTAAGACAAACTGAGGCATGAATCACAGAACTGAGTAGAGTCTGTATATCTCTATTTTATTTCTCATCCAGAACACATCTCTGCACTCAAGTGCAATAAGGCATCTTTCCAGGCAGCCATGACTTGACACATTGAAGCTAGGAATGAGAAAGCCTGGATTTAGTTTTGTGATTTTTGTGATACGTAATAACAATGTATTTGAACAGTAAGTACATTTTGAAAGTCTAGGAACAAAATAAGCTAGCATTATGGCGATGACTTTGAAATATAGATTTTAGTACATGGCAATTTAATTGCTAGTTAGAAGCAAATCCTGTCTTGTAGCAATAGGGTTAGTCTTTTTCTCTAAATTCAATATGAGCTATTGATTCGTGGCTGCTACAGTATGAGGGCTTGCTGAAAGAGCAGGGGTTTCCAGATAAGGTAATTTGAACAATAAAATCATTTGGTGGGGGAAGCTGTTAAAAGAACAAATTCATTTAACTCACACAGAACCAGGCTAGACTACTAGGAATTGGAAGAGTATAAACTTGATTAATAGTGGCTGTTTGTTTAGTTTTGTAAAAGGGGGAAGCCATGTTGTTAATATGATCTCTTTATTACTGTTTCTAGTACAATTCAGCTATTTGTTGTAATAATTCCATTGGCAATATTCTTCCAGACCTAGAGTCTTAATAATGATAAAAGGCATGTGAAATTAATAAAGGCTATATATTTTCAGGTCCTAAACCCTTTTCTGCACCTTTTAATCTCTTTGTATTTTTATAGATATATTGGTCCAGCACTGGCATTTCTTATAATAGTCTGGTACATGGTAAGTTATCAGACAGGTAAAAATTGCCTTCAATATCCCAATTTTCTCAAATATATCCCAGTTTTGTCTTAACATTCCATGTCTACTCAGTATTCATTTTCAATCCTTCTCCAGTCTTCAAAATTTCTAAAATCTTTATTTCTTGTTCTATTTTTTTAATAACAAGGTATTAAAATATTAATATTTTACCAAGGTAAAAATAAATAAATACAGGAACTGCAGTGTTATCCTTCCTCATAGTATTTGCATTTTCACAATTAACTGCTTTTTAACCAACTCGTATGTAGGTTCACGCAAGATCCTGAATCTGAAGTGAGCTTTGCAGACTAGAGCTTTTCAATGCAAAGACAAGAGAAAAACAAAATTTCCAGGACAGTTGCTATCAGGAGGTGTGTGAGTGAGGTGAAGGTTTGGCCAGGCTCAAATACTTTGAGGCACTCTATGGATGATTATGAAATGTTCTTCCATACCCCTCTTTCTGTCTGAGGCACCTTCATCTGTGTTTCTGCCTCTTGCATCCCTAAAAACACCTGACACAATACCATCACAGTGCAACTTGCTGTCCACTCTCTCTGTTCTTCACCTTCTAGTCCCAGATTCTATTCTAGATCATGATGAGTCTTTGCTCATCAGTGAACACCAGTAACTAGCACAGGCTGTGAAGCTGAGTCAAATACAAGAGAACAGAAGAGAAAATACAATAGAAAAGAAAGGGCATGCTTCATTCACTATCTGATAAAAAATACACCTTCTAGAACAATTCTTCTGGTTGGGCTCAGGGGGTTGATTTCTTTCAGAGAGCAGTGCTTCCCAACCTACAGTGGACATTAGAATTATCTTAAGAGCTTTTAAAAATATCAGTGTCTGGGGGATGCCTGGGTGGCTCAGTTGGTTGAGCGGCTGCCTTTGGCTCAGGTCATGATCCCAGCATCCTGGGATCAAGTCCCGCATCGGGCTCCTTGCTCAGCAGGGAGCCTGCTTCTCCCTCTGCCTCTGCCTGCCACTCTGTCTGCCTGTGCTTGCTCCTGCCCTCTCTCTCTGACAAATAAATAAATTAAAAAAAAAAAAAATCAGTGTCTGGCCTCAACCCAAAGATCTTTATTTAATTGATTTAGGAAGGGTCTGGACATTGATTTTTTTTAAGTTCCCAGTGTGATTCTAATGTGCAGCTCAATCCAGAATGTTGAAGTTCCAAAAAACCATACAACAAAGAATACGTTACTTCCTTATATTTTAAAAGGCAATGCATATTTATTTTGGCATATTCTTCCTGAAGCTTACTCACATAAAATCTACTCTTTTTATCCTTAAAATACAATATATGAAGACTAGAGTTTGACATTTTAAAAAGGAGAAAATAGTTAACTGACTAAATTAATTCCCCAAGGTATTTAATGCCAGATACTGAGACCAACATAGTGTTATGTACTGCTAACACAGGATTTTTTTCTAAAGGGAACATTTTTCCCAAGAGACATTTTTGTTGAATACTGATCCTACAAGATGTTGCCTAAAAAGTATATATTGGTCAAGTAAGCTTGGAAAACTCATGAAAGCATATCCTAATTTTGAATATTTTTAATAAAGTCAGCATTTTTAAATGCTTTTTGAGGTTCTAGAATGAAGGAAATCATTTGAAGTGATTAATCCTACACTGTCCTAACTTATTTGACTATGAACTATGTTCTGTAATTATAAATATTAATAAACAGCAAATTTAATCTTCTGCAAAACATACATTGAAAAGTCACTGTCCTACATCATACTGTCCTACATACACAAACACACACACATACACACACGCATATATATATATATATATATATATATATATATATATATAAAGAATCCTAATGAAATCCTATGAATTAATATTTTCTGAAAATTCAGAATGCTGGAAATGGTGTAGCCCTGTTATTATAAAAGAAGTTACTATAAGTTCAACAATAATATTCTAATAACGTTCTTTAACCTGTGGGAAGTGCTGCAAATCTACTGAATATATCCAGTGTTAACAAATTAATTATTTAATGTATAATTATAATAGAAAATAAAATTATTTCAATTGGGTTTTTATTAGTAAATATTTATTTCTCGACATATATGTTGCACATAGACACTAATTTATTTTATCAGTTTCTACTAAAGGCAGCTACAATTTAAGTCAAATTTTGACATTTCAGTGTTTTTCACTATATTGACTTTAAATATTACAGCTTCAAGCATTACTCTTCAAAGGGATTTGTGAATCATATGACTAGAATGTTAGAGCAAGTGCCTTCTCTTTTTTCAGTGAAAGCATTCTGAGCTTTAATTCACATAGTCCTTTGTCTAATAAGAACCTATTGAGGGGCACCTGGGTGGGTCAGTTAGTTAAATGTCTGCCTTCTGCTCAGGTTGTGAACCCAGGGTTCTGGGATCAAGCCCCTCATCCGGCCTCCTGCTCAGCAGAGAGAATGCTTCTCTCTCTCCCTCCGCTGCTCCCCCTACTTGTGTATTCTCTCTCTCTCTCTCTGCCAAATAAATAAATAAATAAAGAAGAAGACCCTATTGATTCATATTTGCTAAAATTAATTTACTTGGATACTCTTCTGTGTGTGTTCTAAAGGTGGTTACTTAACACACACACACACACACGCACATATATGCACAAATACATACACATACTTCAGAGGTTTACCTTTTATTAACCACTTATGTTTATTGGCTATATTGAGCTTAAAATCTGTAGATTTGAAGTTTTTCTATTTTAGATTTAGTTTGTGGTTTTGCTCTAATCTGTTAAAGTATTAGTCCAAGTCATTAATCATAGTCAAATCTATATATGTATAGATCATTTGGTTTGAGTGATTTCCACTATTTAAAATCAAATAACTTTTATTACCCTATGTGTTTCTAGACTGTTTCTCTCTATCATCAATTCAATCCAATGTCTATTTTTTTGGTACATAATAATAATAACTGGGAAATTATGATTTATCACAAAGAAATGCTATTCTAAAGAACACTGAAATTTTGCTGTGGATTACTTGATATTATCTATACATAATTAAAGTTTTTTTTAAAGATCTTATTTATTTGTTTAAGAGAGAGACAAATAGTGACAGAAAGCAGGAGTAGGGAGGAGAGGGAGAATTAGGCCCCCCCCCTGAGCAGGGAGCCCATTGCCAGACTGGATCCCAGGAACCTGAGATAATGACCTGAGCCAAAGGCAGACACAACCCACTGAGCCACCAGCCGCCACTTTAAAGTTCTTTTAAAAGACAACTGGGGGTGGAGTAGGCACCTGGGTGGCTCAGTGGATTAAGCCCTTTGGCTCTGGTCATGATCTCAGGGTCCTGAGATTGAGCCCCGCATTAGGCTCTCTGCTCAGCATGGAGCCTGCTTCCTCCTCTCTCTCTCTGCCTGCCTCTCTGCCTAATTGTGATCTCTGTCTATCAAATAAATAAATGAAATCTGAAAACAAAACAAAAAAAATTCATATAAGATATGTTTATGATAGATGGAAAATTTCATGTTTTAAATAAGTTTTTGTCACAGAGTTACATTCATCTAGACAATCAGCAATCAGTTTAAAAGATGACAAAGCGGAACGCCTGGGTGGCTCAGTTGGTTAAGCGGCTGCCTTCAGTTCAGGTCGTGATACCGGCATCCTGGGATCCAGTCCCACATCGGGCTCCTTGCTCCACGGGGAGCCTGCTTCTCCCTCTGCCTCTGCCTGCCACTCTGTCTGCCTGTGTTCGCTCCTGTGCTCTCTCTCTATCTGACAAATAAATAAATAAAATCTTTTAAAAAAAATATGACAAAGAGAGATTTTGTGAGGAGGAAGAAAAGCAGGTGGTAAATAGACAAATAATATTTAAAAGCTATTGGTAATTCTTGTCATGTTATCTCCTATTTTTAGGACCTTAAAGTAAACTCACTGGAATGAAACAATAAGAAACAAGGTCATGTTTCTTTCCCTTGGACATTTTAAACAGCAGGAGGGATCCAAATGATTGTCAGGTGGATTTTGTTGTTGTTGAATACCAAAGAGTAAAGAATTATAATTTAAGCTAAATTTAGTTACTAGAAGCCAAGGCCATTTTCTTTTGCTATACAATATCTTCCTCTGTTGCCTCTGATTTTTCTTTTCAAGCCTGGGAGATACAATGGTACTGAATTTAAAACCTCTTCATTAGGAAGCTGATTAACCTGCATTCACAGATTCCTTCTTTGCTCATAGAGCATGACACCTTTAAAAGATATCCAAACACCTGAAGGCTTATAACTTTATCCCCATTACTGAGTCAAATCAGCCATCCATATGGCCATTTATCTTGCCTTTATTTGCTTCAATTATTACCCAGAAAATATTAATTGGACATCATATCAACCAAACAAAAGAAAATACATTAATGCCAAATGTGGTCTCATTCACTTAATACCTTTGTCTGACCAGAGAGACAGGGAGACTTTTCTTGAGAGGAAGTTTAGAAGTGCCTGGTTGTTCAGTCATTTGAGCATCTATCTGCTGTTGGCTCAGAAGGTGATCACAGGGACCTGGGATTTAGTCCCTCATCAGTTTCCCTACTCCCTGGGGAACCCTGCTCCTCCTTCTGTCTCTGCCTCTCATGAATAAATAAATGATTTTTTTTTTTTTAAAGGACGGTTAGTCCAGAATTCTAGAATTGAATTTTCCCATTTCTATGCATCACTGAAAATGGTCATTTCATTTTTCTAGGAGTAAGTTCTTTCATTTGTAAAATGACATAGTAGGGGGACATCCATGCTCAGTTGGTTAAGCGGCTGCCTTCGCCTCGGGTCGTGATCCCAGCGTCCTGGGATCGAGTCCCACATCGGGCTCCTTGCTTGGCGGTGAGCCTGCTTCTCCCTCTGCCTCTGCCTGCCTGTGCTCGCTCCTGCACCCTCTCTCTATCCGACAAAAAAAAAAATTAAAAAAAAAAAAAAAGACATAGTAGGATTTGATGATCTCTCCTTTCTCAAAGGCATATCAACCCAACATCCAATAGAAAATATGCACTTAAAATACATTAGAAAAATTCATTTTTACTTAGAATTTAGAACTGAAGGACTCCATCAAGAGACTACTTATCAGGAAGAAACAAAAAATGGCTGAATAACATTCCTAAAATATCTTTAGTCCAATGTAAACAGACACTTTTATGTAGAATCATTAACACAATGCTCATGTGTTTAAAAAGAAAGCTAATGTACAGCAATATTCCATTCATAGAGCTTACTGGGGGGTCTTTTCAACAGATTATTTAAGTTACTGCCTAGAAATTTAGGGTTCCACCCAAGTAAATCTATATAAAATTTTTTATTTGTATGTTGGGAATCATAGCTTTATGATAAGACACTCAGAGAAACTTGAGTAATCACTTTACAAGCATATTTACACATTTAGTTGTATCTTTTACTACATTGATTCTAGATATTCTTAATTTTTGACTCAATGCCATAATTTTTCAAGGATTATTATTCTTGTAAAAAGAGACTATGTACATGCACGCACACACACACACACGTATACATACACACCTGCTAAACATTCCTTATTTGTTTATCTGTAAAGAAAAACTCAACAAAACTGAAGATGCTGAGTTACTCCATAAGTGGTTTACCTATGTGACATTTTTCTCATATCTTGTTTTGTGTGGAAAAGACCCTGCCAGGAACACATTGCCCTGGGAAGGTATTGTATAAAAGTCGGGAAAGAAGTCAAATGTTCTTATACCACTCATCTTTTATCTTGGGCTTTTCTTCAACCATTCCAGAACATACCAATAATCTAAGTTTTAATCCTCTTCAGTTTCCTTTAAAAATTTCATTCTTACCACAAAATCAAGATAAAAAAGACCTGCGTATTTGTTCTGAACAATGTTCCTCCAACTTTAAAGATTCTAGAAAGATGGTCTCATTACACACACTATAACACAGTTCATTCAAAGACAAGAAGAGTTTTAACATTATTTAAAACTTTTAACATAAGTAAAAATTCCATGTTATGTTTTGCTTCTATCTATTTCCCAAAGGATAATTTAGTTTCAATGATATAGGCATATTAAAGAAAAATACTATAGGCAGATTCACAAATACACATATCTGGGGGATATTTTTGTTTATTTACAATATTACTAGGAAGTCTATACTGATATGTACCATCTATATTTCTGACATATACTTTTTTGTTGGGTATTCATTTATATTAAGAAATAGTCTCTATATTGCTATAAAAATGTTCTATCTATATAATTGCATGTAATGGAACTATATAAAATTAATTATTATCTAAGATGGGAATTATTTTGTTACATCTGAGAAGTAAATTATATTCCTAAAGTTATATGCACTTTTGTACATGTTTATCCATTAATTCATCCATGCATTAATTTTCCATTGAACACATAGGGCCCACAAAATCGTTACTCTTGTTACACTAATGACTAAGAGGGTCTGAGATAGACTGTAAGTCCAACCCTGTGAGTCCTCATAAGCTACAGAAAATTCTAGAAGTTGCAGTGACCAATGACTAGAAAAATTCAGTCACAACATCCAAGCCAACATACCGTCATTATGACTGTGCTCTACTCATTTTCCCTTTTGCTTAAGCCATGAATTCTATTTCCTCTTTATTTCTTTTCCCTGAAACACAAATCTGCTTTCCACTTGTCCATATGTTCATTTTTTATTCTAATTTTGGCCACACTGATATTGCCCTCATTGTTTGTCCTATGTATAAAACAAAAAATTTAATTAGCTCTATTTTTGTATATTTCAGTATTTATCAGTTTGTCACCCCATTTGTTCTGTAGTATTTCATGTCTAATTGATTGTAAAATATACTTTAGCTGCTATATATACTTCATCACCTCAGAATTCAGTTTGTCCTCCTATTTTTCCTTCCTTGTTTCTTTGTGTTTTTCCTTCTCTCTCATCTTCTCATTCCTTCCTTCTTTTGAATGTGTTTTGCTTCAGAAATATCTTGCTGATAAAATGCCATGTTAGAAAATGACCAACCAAAAATAATCACTTACTTATATGAGGTTTTTTTAACAAGTTTTGACAATAATAAGAATTCCACAATAAAAATGGGAAAGCTAATGCCATCTATACTGATCATTATTATGCTATTATAATATCTATCTATCATAATCTTATCTGCCTATTAGATTTTTAAACTTTCAGATTTAATTTTAATGGATCTTACTAGACTTTTACAACTAAAATATATCAAATGAATTGAGAAAAATAACTTTGAAATATGTTAGAGTCTTTTCTATTCCTGGCTTCCACATAAATAAAAAATCTATTCTACTTTAAAAGAACTTGTTAATAAATTATATTGATACTGAGAATATTTTCATGTTAGTATTTAGGACAGTAGCTATTGTGTGAATAATTTTGCCTAACAAATCTGAAGGCAAATGTAAAGAATAAAAATTGATAAATACCAGATTTTAATCTAGTTTTGACATAACGTAGCTGTGATCTCTGAAGTCATTTAATCTCTCTGGTTTGGTTTTCCATGGCATAAAGTAACATTCTCTCATACTGAACAGTAACCTGTGGTTATCACTATTTAAATAAAATTATAAAATATCCTATTAAAACTCTTATTCTAGTTTTTGACTTCTTGACCACCATCCTCATACAAAGGAAAATAAAAGCAGGGAATAATAAGAAAAAAAAGATGCAAAAAAATATTGAATACATACTAAGTGTCCCCAGTATTCAAGGTTTTATTCTATTTAATTCTCATATTTGTTTCTTTACAGTAAATGTTATCTGAATTACAATGTTGAAAATTTCATGGCTTGACCAGATAACTTGGCTGGCAAATACTGGATTGATGCAGGTATATATCTTGTATGTCTCTCATTAAAATTTGCACTTGAATATGATACTCAGTGTGAACAAGTTAAAAGCTTGTCCTACCTTTCTACCTCCCAGAACCATTTCTTCTCCCTATATATGGTCAGGCAGTCCCATAAAAGCTTTTTGCAAATAACATCCTTTTTTTTTAGCAGAAACTGTGTGTTAACCATAGACCATCATCGGTTATGCCCCCAAGGCTTCAGACACTTGTGTCACCTGTTCTTTAAGAATTCTATGGTTGCAGGGCACCTGGGTGGTGCAGTTGGTTGTGTCCAAATCTTGATTTTGACTCAGGCCTTGATCTCAGGGTGATGAGATAGAGCCCTGTGTCAGGCTCCTTGCTCAGCACAGAGCGAGCTTGAAATTCTCTTTTCCTCTGCCTCCTTCACTCATTTTCTCTCTCTCTTTCTCCCTCTCTCTCAAATAAGTAAATCTTAAAAAAAAAAAAAAAAAAAGAATTGTGTGGTTTCCTCTATTTTAAAAAAAGATCTCTTTAGTGTCACACATATTTTAAAGTTGTTCATCTTTGTCATTGGAGAGAAGGAAACAATTATCTCAGGCTGTTAGTAAAGTGAAAGAATAAAGCAAGATCTAAATATTGTTTACTTTTATTAGCATTAAAAATAGACTTCATGTTTAACCATGATTTGACTGGATCTCATTATCACTTTAATTTTACCCTTCTTCTAAATCTGGAGTAATTTTGTATATTCCACTTGAATTGCATGAAAGCAAATAGTATGCATGGGAAACTTTAAAACCACATTCCATAGAACATACAATTTGTTATCTCCTGATTACTTTAGCAAACATTTAGATTTTTTTAAAGATTTTATTTATTTGTTTGACATACAGAGATCACAAGTAAGCAGAAAGGCAGGCAGAGAGAGAGAGGAAGGGAAACAGGCTCCTTGCTGAGAAGAGAGCCCATGTGGGGCTCGATCCGAGGACCTGGAATCATGACCTGAGCCGAAGGCAGATGTTTTAAACCACTGAGCCACCCAGGCGCCCAACATTTAGATTTTTAAAAAAATTAAATTTACCAGTATCTACTGACTCTTTATTTGTCATTGCTTATAATCTGAGAACAAGACACATATTATCAAGGGAAATCTTAGACAAAAAGAAAAACTAATCTAATACAACAGTAAGGTAGTTAATTCTCTTCTCAAACTATGAAAGAGTAAATACAATTGACCAAAATAATAAATCATTGGCCATGTATTATAGTATTAATGTATCATAAAAATGAACAGAGATTTGCAAATAAATGTTTGCAAATTTGTTCATGTTGTTTCAGTATTTGATGTAATAGATTATGATGATCCATTATGGACATATATAGATATAGGTAGATATAGATAGATAGATTTTTAGAATAATGGCTGTCAAGTGCTTTTTAAATATAAATATAAATATATAAATATATATACATTTTGAAAAGCACTTGGCAGCCATTATTCTATAATACAGGTTGCTATATGTTGATTAAAATAAAGTTAGAATTTTATAGAAAGTTGATGTAGGGCTATTGAAATATCTACTATAATTTTTAAGACATTTTGCATCAGACACCCTCACTTTGCACTTACTCATTCTAATATCCCATTGATCAAAACAAACAATCTGACACTAACAATGTAACATAACTGTGAGAAAGAAAAATCACTAAATAATAATATAATTATTTTGTTTAAATTTGAATTGACATGCATGGCGTACTTTTCCTATTAAAATGGTTAGTTGAACTTTTTGTCATAAAATGACGATAATTCTATGATAAACTCATTGTATTCACAATCTTGTTCATTAAAAAATATTTATTAATTATATCTCTGCCTTAGTAAATAGACCAAAATATATGCATTTAATTTAAGAGAAAAATCAATATATAATTTATAGAATTGGTAAATATATGCTGAAATAAATTTTGATTCTATTATAAAATGTTTAAATGGCTCTTTATTTCTTATGTAATACATATACTAAAAACATCTAATTCAGTACATCATGGACCAGTAAATTTTAGGTTTAAACAAAATTTAATAAGAAGCTCTAACATTTAGTGATTAAGCGTTAAAACTTTAAAAATATGACTACACAGAGTAGTCAAATACTGCTTTCTTGCAAGAGTATTTGATCTAGAACATTGAGTTTTGTATAATTCTACCTATGTAATAAATATAGTGACTCCAGTTTACAGCATCAGGGAAGTAACCTGTATTTTAGTTTAAAACTTACACTGCAACAGAAAGCATAAAACTACATCAAAAATATAACTTGATTTTTGAACTTTTTTATTTAATCAACATAACCAACTTTATTATCTAATCAACACGAAAAGCATAGAGGAGCACAACTTTAATACATGAAGACACTAAAATAAATGGAAGGTAATCCAATCTGAACCTTTGCTTAAATTATGTAACTTTGAAAATAGTCTTTGTGTACCTATGGTTGTGTAAGTTCCGATCATTTCACACAAACAAACTTAAAAAGTAGGAGTATTATCACATCTCATCATTTTAGAGCAACAGCTATCATATTTGGCATTGCAGTGCAGTCATATTTCACATTATAAACAGCCAGACAAAAGAAACAAAAGAGAAAGAAAAGTATTGAGATGGCAAATATTAAATCAGCAAATACCCGAGGGTAAATATAGTCCTACCTAAGCACAACATTTAGCTAATGATGTAGATTATTTTAATAGTTTTCTCCAAAGTCACTGAGAGTATAGAACTTAATTGGAAATGCCCAGTACGTAACCTTCTTGAGAAGCAGTAGCTACCTCTGTAGCTATTCTTTGATGTTGTTGCTGAGTTCTTCATCATTTAAGTTTAATTTCACAAGTATTTTTATCTTATTTATATCTGAGTTTGTGAAGTAATTTTCTGATTTAGGATTTAGGATGATGTCTCTTAAGAGTTGGAGGTCAGATAGGAAAGGGATATAATACAATAATTTGTAATATAGAGTTTGATGCTCTATCTGTAACTGATGTTCTTACTGTAAAACCCTATTACAGAAATGCTTACTTTTTTGTAAGTAACAATTGTCAACCTTAAAAATAAAATAACCAGGTGTTTTACAAACAAAATGAGATTATTCAGGAATAACAGAAGGATTGCAATTTGAGACCAACAAACTATGGCAAACCATAGGCATTTCTTAAGAGACAAAGAGAAGGGCAGCTTTTATTAGGTTTTAGGAGAAAATTGGAGAAGGTTGTTTTGAACATAAGTTCACTGGAGAAGAACAAAAATTTGAGGTTATAGCAATTTCTCATTGGCTGCCACTTCTGGTTAGTGCTGTGTTGCTGGGGCAGAAAGGGACCATCCTTCTTTTTCTTAAAAGCAGGAGAGGAGAAGTGAGTTGGAGGGGAGGGGGATGGAGGGTCGGGTGAGCCTGGTGGTGGGTATTAAGGAGGGCACATATTGCATGGAGCACTGGTTGTGGTGCATAAACAATGAATTTTGAAACACTGAAAAAAACAAATTTAATTTAATAAAAAAAAAAACAAGAGATAAAATTCCTATGTGAAAACATCTTCCCTTGCCAAAATAATTCTTATCTTCCTTCTTCCTTCCAATGATGCAGGCTGCAACCAGTGGCATGTGTGTGAGAACTCTGCCTTTAGGACTTCCTGAAGCCATTTTAAATGAGGTTTCTTTTACTCATTTTCACAATATGTTACTTAAAAGTAGAATAATGAGAGTCTATTGTTACCAGCTACATGACCTTAGGACCATAATTGCTTTGATTCACAGATTTCTTATTTGTAAAAATGAGTTAATAGTAATAAAATTAATAGGCACCTCATAGGGTAGACATTCAGATGATGAGAAGATACACAAATGGTAAATAAAAACATGAAAAGATGTTCAAACTCTTTTGTCAATGGGAAATATAAAATAAAACCATGAAATGTGAGAAAATACTACTTATCAGTTTGAATGACCAAAATGGAAAAATAAAAACTGACGATAACAAATTCTGGTGAAGATAAGAGACAACAAGAACTCTTTTTCATTGGTAGTCCAATTACACAATGGTAGAGCACTTTAGAAAAGAGTTTGGCAGATCTATAAAATCAAGCAAAGACATTATATAACCCAACAATCACACTGTCAGGTATTCAAGAGATTTAAAAACTTATATTCACAGAAATATGCATAAGAATATTGAAAGCAGCTTTATCTATAATAGCCAAAACATGAAGCAATCTGTATGTCCTTCAATGTGAGAATTGATAAATTGTGGAACAGTCATATAATGGAACATTACCTTCAGATAAAAAAAAATGAGCTGCTAACTCATGCAACTACACGTATGATTATTAAATACATTTTACTAACTGAAATAAGACAGACGCAAAAATCTGTATATTGCATGATTCCATTCATATGATATTCTGAATAGGCAAAAATTATAAGGACAGAAAATAGGTTAATGATTGCCAGAGGCTGAGGGAGGGAAGAACAGTAGACTACAAAAGAATGAAGGGAGTACTGGGTGTAAGATACATGACTCTCTGCATGTTTTAAAATCCACAGATCACATACATCACAAACTGTACCCCACAAACCGTATATCATAAAGAATAAAGGTTAATGCATGACAGAGTTTAGTTAATAGTAGTGTATTCATGGCAGTTTCTTAGTTTCTACAAACATACCATAAAAATGTAAGCTGTTAAATTGAGTGAGAGGTGTACAGGAATTCTATGTGCTGTCATCATAATTTTTCTATACATGTAAAATATAAATATAAAAGGTATGATGTTATTCCAAAATAGAAAGGATAATATGTTCGTCATTGGATTGTTAAGAGGATTTAATGAGTATACATTTCGTAGATCAATACCTGAGTTATAAACATGCAATTTTGACTACAACCAGTCTTGACTCTCTCTCTCTCTCTCTCTCTCTCTCTTTTTTCTTTCCCTCCTCTTCTAAAAAGAGAACCCTTTCTTAGGGAAAATTATGTATGTACTTCACATGAGACTGACAGCACCTTCTCCTTTGCTCTGCTTCCAGTAAAAGGAATGAATATATATGTCACAGATAGCCAATGGGATAATCTTATCCTCCAGCCTCAATAATTATTTTTAGCTAGGACAAGTAACCCAAGCCAAGATTTCAGAGACCTCAGACACTATTGAGAAATAATTGTTTAATCCTATTAAAGTTGTGAAATTTGCAGAATATGTGCATATGACTCCTGCTGAACCTTTTGCAACTAAGTGAATAAAGCTTTACTAAATGTAAAACCAAATCAATGTGAGCAGAAATAGAGAAAAGAAATAAATTGCTATGATATGGATTGTAGCCTTGATTCAACCCATATCTGGGGCTACAGTCATCCTTTTGTATTCAGTAATTTATGTCAATACATTAACTTCATTGCTTACTATGAGTTGAGATTCAGTCCCTTGCAATAGGGCGAATCATGACTGGTGTAATTTTAATTGTTTGTAATCATATAATGTCAGTTCTATGTAATCTTGAAAAAAGATTAACTGACTCTTTGAGTAAAGAACAATGAAATCAAAGGCAGTCCCAAGCAGCAATCAATAAATGATTAAAATGTTAATTTAGTCAACCAATGCATATTGTGTAACTTTGTGTTAGAAATTCCTATCACTTGGGCTCCTGGGTGGCTCAGTTGGTTAAGCAACTGCCTTCAGCTCAGGTCATGATCCTGGAGTCCGGGGATCAAGTCCTGCGTCCGGGGATCGAGTCCCGCATCCGGCTCACAGCTCCACGGGGAGTCTGCTTCTCCCTCTGACCTTCTCCCCTCTCATGCTCTCTCTCACTCTCTCTCTCTTTCTCTGAAATAAATAAAATAAAAAAAAAAAGAAGTTCCTATCACTTAATGTGAATACCTCAGAAGCAAGAGACAACACATAGCTACAGCCTATAGCTGAAAACTGATTTTTGAAGGAGGAAAAAAAAAAAAAAAAAGCATGTATTATTTATGCCTCTCCACTAGAAAAGAAATTTAGGGAAAACAACAACAACAATAACAAAACAAACAATAAAAGAACTGTGTGAAAAAGAGATCAGTTAAAAAGGCGACTATCAAAGCTTTTGATAAATTTGTATACATAATTACAACAAAAGAACAAAAGTAACAGATGATAGTACTTCCTTTCCATTCATATTATAGTAAAGGAAAAAGTAGTCTTGACAATGAAGGGATTATTCCAGTAATGCAAGAATGATGCAGTATTAGAAAATCTTTCAGTAACACTGATTCCATAAGCAGTCAAAGGAAGAAATCTACATGATTAGTTTAATTGATGACAAGAAAAACAAATTAGGGATAGCAGAAAACCTCTTTAACTGAATCAGAAGATATTAGTAAACATGACACTTCATAGTGAAACCAAAAAGCAGCTCCATTAAAGTGCAAAGTCAAGGAACTGCCTACTACCACCACTTTTTTTTTTTTTTACACATTTTTAGTGAGGCGTTTAGCCAATACCTTAAAACAAGACAAAGAAATGAGGGATGAAAATATTTACAAATGATATGTAAGATTCATTATTACAGAAAATCCAACCTTTGTATAAATCCTCACATACTAAATAAAGCAGCAAGAACTAATAGAGGAGTTCAATAAGATTTGGATATAAGATCTCACAAAAATCAGTTTCTTTTTAAAGTATTACTTGAGAAATAGAAAATCTCATAGAAAAATATCATTATTATGCTTACTATATTTAAATACTCAAAAATTAAACTTTTAGGATGTATAAAATTTTTTTTGAAAAATAAACACTGGGGCACCTGGGTGGTTCAGTGGGTTAAAGCCTCTGCCTTCAGCTCAGATCATGATCCCAGAGTCCTGGAATCAAGCCCCACATTGGGCTCTCTGCTCAGCAAGGAGCCTGCTTCCCTTCCTCTCTCTCTGCCTGCTTCTCTGACTACTTGTGATCTCTGTCTGTCAAATAAATAAATAAAATCTTAAAAATATATATAAATAAAAACTGATAACCAGAAAACATTGAAAACCATAAAGTATAATAAATAAATGAAAAACTTCCCAATGTTCTTGTATAAGAGGAATCAATATTAAAAGGCTAGCAGTGTCACTTAAGTTAACCTATATACTCAGTGGGTTCCAAAGAAACTATTTGATACAGGGCTTTAAAATCCAAATGGAACCACAATGTGTAAAAATAACCAAGAGAGTATTGATTAAACAAAGAAATATAGCAGACTTGATCTATGATTTATTATAGCATCTTATAAAACTAGAGTAAATACAACAGTGTCATCTGGTTGAAAAAAGAATAGATAATTAAAACATATTCATATAAAATTCATAAAGTCACAAACACTCACAACAGAAAATTTACTAAGTGATAAAAATAATATTTCAACTTAAGAAAGGGTGTATTATGTTTTAACTGTTTTTCTAATTGACTCTTTGGAAAAATTTATAATAAAACTTCAATATTTTAAAGATTTTATTTATTGATTTGTCAGAGAGAGAGAGCACGCACAAGCAGGGGAAGCAGCAGCAGAGAAGCAGACTTGTCACTGAGCGATGAGCCCTACACGGGACTGGATCCCAGGACTCTAGGATCATGACCTGAGCATAAGGCAGATACTTAACTGACTGAGCCATTCAGGTGACCCTATAATTAAACTTTTCTATCATACCACTTATAAAAATAAATATCCAATGACTTAAATGTCTAAATATTTTTAAAGTCTAAGAACATATTGACAGCATAAATATTGCCATTGGAATAAGAAAGGTTTCATAACAGAAAAAATATTGCTATATTACAGTATCAAATTTATTATCTACATGGTAAATGGCACCATGAAATATTAAATCATAAAAAGTAAAAGATTTGTGTTCAGAATATATAAAGAATTAATACAGGGGTGCCTGGGTGGCTGATTTGGTTAAGCGTTCAACTCTTAGTTTCAGTTCAAGTCATGATCTCAGGGTTGTGAGATCAAGCCCTATGCCAACCCATGCTCAGCACAGAGTCTGCTGTTTGCCCCTTTCCATCACTCTCTGTCCCTGCTCCTGCTGTGCTCATGCCCGCTCTCTCTCTCTCTCAAATAAATACATAAATCTTAAAAAAAAAAAAAAAAAGAATTAGCACAACCCAGTAAAAGAAAGATGAATGTGGGAGATTAAGAAAATGGGCAAAATTAACAACAGTTATTCACAGAAAATATCTATATATGGAAAATAATGTATAAATATATTTTAGCATTTTACATACAAAGACAGTGCAGCAGTTTTAAAAATGAGGGATCTCCATTTACTAATATGTAAAGACTGATAATATAAAGACTACGTGTATCAGAATTATACATGGAATATGACATCTGTGTATAAACAAAAATATACATGGAAAATTGCATTAATAGAATTATACATTGGTGATGTGGGTGGGTGTGTCTATAAATGTATTGCAAAATATCTGAAATATTATGCATCAAACTGATAAAAGTCATTACCTCTGAGAAGGGACACTACTTGGGGATGAGGCAAGACTCAAGCATGAGGAAAACTTATCCCTGCCAAAGGAAACCTTAACTTTATTTGCATCATTTAAAGGCTTTAATTTTCCCCAGTAAATCACCTTCATAATTAAGAACAAAAATTAGATATATATTATTGTTCTCTAGAATGTATGTTTCATACAATCAGATTATACAAACACACACACACATACACACACACACACACACACAATATTACCTAATACAGGATAGGTGCTCAAGTGTCTTGCAAATGAATCAATGAAAAAATTCTGAGGATAGAAAATTAAGAAGTAACAAAATAATACATAGAAGAGCAGCTTGCCTTAGTTTTCCTAAAATACGGTAGCAGAACTTGTCCTCTTTCCTTCCCCCTTTCTTCAGAGGCAAGGAGAAAAGACAGTTACAGAGGGGACTATGGGACCAGATGAGCAGGCAAGTGGCATGTTGGGAGATGGGTACATGCAGGAGGAATGAACACACAGTGTTGAGGGTAATGGGTCCAAGTTTCTCATTATTAAAAAAGGATATAAACATAGAGAGAAAGAAAGAATCAAAGGCATTAAATTAGAAATGCAAGGTATATCTATCATATTATATTATTATGAAATAAATAGAAAGATAAACAATTGATACAAATACATGTATATGTTTCTGTGTATGAGCCACAGATAGACGTACACATATGCATACATTTCCTTAGTCAGTCTACTAAGTCATAGAAGAAGTGACACACCAGACTCTCGGATCTTGCTGTCTAGATACCACCCTGAACAACAACAAAAAAACTAGGACTCCTTAGGTCTGGTGTAGGAAAAGAACAAGAAGAGCCTGAAACATCTTACTTGGCCAGAAAGTAAAGAAGTACTCCAAGAATGATGAGAAAAAAACATGATGATACAATACCCAGACTTAGTGCTGTTTTCACTGACCAAAACTGGGACAATCACAGCTTTAAATAAATATTGAAAATAAGGAGTTAGCACTCAATAAATAAGGTAGAAATTTTGGACTCCACTGATACAAATAAAAGAGTATACAAATAAATACGGGAGAAGAAAAAGCCCTTACTTAGTAAAATGCCAAATAATGAATATAGAAGGAAAGACCAAAGTAGAAAACCATCATTTGGCAACTCTCACTTTGTGTGTAGCTTTGGCATAAGTCATGAATAGTGCTAGAGTCGATGGGTAGAAATTTGGTAAGAAATAGGTATTGCATTTGAAAAAGATGGTAAGATTTTCTTAGGAATTCTTCCCACATAGCATACTTATCAAAAGAATATGAAATATGTTGTAGAGAATACAACTGTCAAATTCATGAAAGACAAAAGATTGATGAACTCTAGTAGTTTGAAGGGGACTACAGAAACAGGATAACCTGTCCTATTCAGGATCCTGAACCAAACAGGAAAAATATACTCATTAGAGTAGTTGGCACAACTTAACAGCTGTGTATAAACTATATGGTAGTGTATAATTTTCTAGTTTGAATAGTTGCACTGTGGTTGTTTGTGGTTAAGAAGTATTGTCCTTGGGGCGCCTGGGTGGCTCAGTGGGTTAAAGCCTCTGCCTTTGGCTCAGGCCATGATCCCAGAGTCCTGGGGTCCCAGAGTCCTGGGGTCTAGCCCCACAGGCTAGACTCTCTGCTCTCGGGCTCTCTGCTTGGCAACGAGCCTGCTTCCCTTCCTCTCTCTCTGCCTGCCTCTCTGCCTACTTGTGATCTCTGTCTGTCAAATAAATAATAAATAAAATCTTAAAAAAAAAAGAAGTAGTGTCCTCATTTTACCAATAAGCAAACAGGGATACTGGGGATTGTGTCTATATCATGCTCCCAACTAAGAGGCATAGGGTGATGGAGCAAACAAGATAAAATGTTAACAACTGGGGAATCTGAGTGAATGAAAATGTGAGGATTAGTGAATTCTTTGTACTATTTTACAACTTTTCTAAATGAGTAAAATTACTTAAAAATAAAATATAAATAAACCACATTTAAAAGAAAAATTGATTAAAAAGATAAATTAGAATAGAACGCATAATATTTAATAGAGATAGATGAGTGGCTTGATCCATATAATAAACTGAATAATATTTACTGTGTGCTTATGACTATGTTAAGACCTTATAAGATAAATGGAGGAAGAGCAGTATGTCTTCAGCTAGAAAACCTTCCATACTCTGTGGGGAAATAAAACTAATTTTGATGTTAATTGCTATATTTTAAAATACCAGAATCTTTTTTTACCTATCTACATTTTTATTTCTTGTTTTATGCCAATTGCATTTAGAGCAGTTTATAAAATATCTGATAAATAATAAACTATAAATGAAAATAAATTATATATATAATTATGCAATATATAAATTTAAATTAAAAATATAAATTGGAATAAAACAAGTAACTTAAGAATGTATCTAAAAGATACAATTTTGTGGGGCGCCTGGGTGGCTCAGTGGGTTAAAGCCACTGCCTCTGGCTCAGGTCATGATCCCAGGGTCCTGGCATGGAGTCACATCTGACTCTCTGCTCAGCAGGGAGCCTGCTTCCTTTCCTCTCTCTCTCTGCCTGCCTCTCTGCCTACTTGTGATCTCTGTCTGTCAAATAAATAATAAAATAAAATAAATTTTAAAAATCTTTAAAAAAAATAAAAAGATACAGTTTTGTAGTTTCTATCGAATACATCATTATAGTTTAGAAGAGTCTCAGACAAAGTCATGGTTAAATATTAAAGGATTCAAGTTTGATTTTTGAATTTAAATGTTTTAATATTTAAAATACCTTTAGTTGAAATGAATTCCTGGGGTTATTTTGGGAACTAATAGGAAATAAGGTGGCCAGGTTAGAGGCCCTGACAATCAGGTTTGGTTTAAACAGTATTACAATAATCCTGAATATGAAAATCCAAGTCGGATTCCTGAAATGAAACAAAGGATGCTATTTATTCTTTAAGCCCTTTTAAGGTAAAGTTGCTTTGTATTTTTCACGTCCAAGCTCCCAATTTTTTTCAGTGGAATTAGTTAACAGTTGCATGTAGCTGGCACAAGCTTTTGAAAATTGGACTATTAATGGATGAGTTGTTTTCCTGTCTGGTTACAGCAAATGTGAGAGTATGTATCTATAGTCATTCCTTGTTGGTGTATACAAAGGGACTTCTGTGCCTATTCTTTCTGCCCCACCTCCACAAGGCAAAAGCAATGAACAAAGTGGACAGAATTTCCACGTGTAAAGGCTGCTTCAGTGACTACTTTTGTTTAACTGTACCATGTGCAGAGAAAGCATGTGTGTTTGCTGCATTCAGTGCCCCTTTCTAGGTTCCTAAAATATTGAAACTATAGTGCACCACCCCTCTGTGGTTTACATCCCATTTTTGTGTGTTGCTGCTTTTACAGAGTGCTAAATTGCTTAATTAAATTTTACTTGTTTATTCTGCTTGCTCATTCATATCTTGCTTAATCCAGCCTACAACATTCTTTTCCTTAAAGTGAACATATGAAACCTTATGATGTATATGTAGTAGTGTATTTGGGCTGTGAGAATGGGTAAGTGGTTTAATATGTAAGGTGTTGTTTGTTGAAAAAATAACTGAATACTCCAGTTACCGAAGTCATAAACAGCATGTTGGGTTTAACAAAGTTTTTGAAGGAGAACATATTGGAATAAATATTTGATTTCACTAAATGTCATTATGGTTTATTTATAAGCTTTTGTTCTATTTTATATATTCAGAAAGTTCTTTATTCCCGAAACTAAGAATTACATTCAAAATCCTCCCTATTACAAGTTCCCCATTTAGAGTCCATAAGAAGAGGAAGCACTACTGTTTGCTTTATCAGAATCTCTTTATAAATGTGGGTGGCTGGTACACCATGAAGGTACACCATTCACACCCTTCAGTACTATTTCTAAAACTTTCCAATTCCTCTTGGAGCCCTTTCTTCTCTTTTCACATGACCTCCCATCTTCAAATTAAAAGACTGTAAGAGGCTATAACAATTTAAAAGGAGTCCCTTCATTGTTTCTTCTTCACATATTAAGGATTAACTGTAGCTTTGTTCAAACTAGTCTCCTTTATGCCCATTATTAATGATAATTTTTCATGGTATTGAATCATGCTCCACCTTCTGGTGAATTAGCAATAATTTAAACCCACCTTCTTTTTATTCCTTATAATTGCACTTAATATTTAACATATCCATTCTTTTCATTATTGACTATTCACCTTATTATTGACAACTCACTTCTTTGAAAGCATATATAAATGGGTTGAACCATCTTCCAGATGAGAATAGAAATACACAAGTGAGGGCTTTGCTGCTGTCTATTGGCATTTAAGTTCAAACTCTGTTATTTAAGTTTTTGACTCTCAATATAGCTCAGCTTGTCATTTGTAAAATTATAGCTCTTACTATAATTGAATAATTGTAGCACTCTAATGAGCTAACACATATTTAGGGCATGCCCTAATGTTGGGTATCATTTTGTTAATATGTTTAATAGTGTTGGTAGCCAAAAGGCCCGGGTGTTCTGTAGTTTAATCAGTACTTCCCAATCTCATTAAGTAGCATTACTCATATTTGGTGACTTGTCAGCTGATTACCTCCTGCCAGGGCTCCCTGCGCTGGGTATGTGCTGGTCAAGGACCAGTAGCCCGTTTTTTATGAGCACCCTATCATTCAGAATGGACTCAAGCAACTCAGAGAGTCAAGATATAGATAACCTGTTACTGATCCAAGCATTAACCAGTTATTAAGTTGTTTGATACTAGGGAAATTAGAATAATTTCTAATTATTCTAGGGGTAGAGACAGCTGACATATTAGTTTGTGTGGTAGGGACCATCCTTTGAGGATTCAAAACAGAGACAAATGACCAACCAATGAGAATCTATTTCAGTATTTTAACTGGTGATCCAGGGGCTATCTGACTGACTATCATCCTTTCTTTTCCCTAGTGTTAACTCTGATTTTAATGTCCAGATGTCCAGACACTCACCAGATGTAGGGTCATGCCACATTAATATTTCTTCCTCTTTCTCATGCAATTTGATCAAAATTATATCAAATCACTCCTTTCACCTTCAAAATCATAGAGATTTTTCTAATATGAATACAAAAAAAAAATCTTCAACCACTCAAACTGATATCTTACCTTACTCCTTTTCATGGATGTCAGATTTATTTTTGTTTGTTTTCTCAATATGTTCCCTGGGCCAGGTGACAGTTGAGTAATAACCAGCCAGCTCTTTGGGGTGGGGTATTTCATTTAGTCAGCTCATTCCATTGAGTACATATGCATTTTAATAGAGCCAATAAAAAGTGCTCTAGATCCATGGCCCAACTCTTTTCTTCATGCACATATCTTCCAAATATTTAATTCCAGGCTTATCATGCTAAGGCCCACTTTTACACATATACACACACAGACACACAGACACACAGACACACACACACACACAAAACACATATGTATTTGTATATTGGTATATTTTTATATTGGTATATACAAATATATTTTACCTCTTCACATGAATATCCTGCTGTTACCACTTCAAACTCTCTATTTCTAGAGTATATTATGCATGTACTTAACTTAAATGTGTTTCTGCATTTTTTATCCCTGTTAGTATATCCTTATTCTAATTATACAGGGTGGAAATTTTAAAGGTATATCTGATTGCTCTTTCTGTCCTTTTCCCTGTATAAAGTTAGTTTAATATTTTCGATAGTTCAATCTCTTAAATTTTTAATTTTTTTTTAAATTCTTACTTCTGCAAAACCCCAAACTTCTGTTGGGGTAAGAATAGCCATGGCAGGAATCTACTGAGCTGAGTCAAGAAGGGGATTCAGGGCTTTAAATACCATCTCAATAGATATTAAATTGTTTTTTTTTCCATTTTTATCTCTACCTTCATATCAATATTCAGAAATACTATGAATTCTTCAGTATTTGGGGTCTTCTCCAGGATAACTAGGCTGCTTCTCTGTTTTTGTTGTTGTTGTTGCTGTGTGTTCAGGAAGCTCCATTTTCAGATGTAGATTATGGCCAGGTTTAAGGTTTGTGTTAGGATATGTGCCTGGTATTTTGCAATTCAGAGACATCTCCAGGCTTAGGTTTAGTGTTAGTGTTAGTGCTAGGGTTGGGGTTATGGTTAAAGTTAGTGATTAGGTTAGGAATTAGGGGTTAGGAGTAAGGGACTAGGAGTTCAGGTTCGGGTTCAGATTAGGGTTGTGCTAACTTAAGGGTGTGTGCCTGGTATTTGCTGTTCAGAGTGCTCTCCAGATAACTGGTATTTAACTAAAGAATACAAACTATTGGGGCGCCTGGGTGGCTCAGTGGGTTAAAGCCTCTGCTTTCGGCTCAGGTCATGATTCCAGGGTCCTGGGATCGAGCTCCGCATTGGGTTCCCTGCTCAGCAGGGAGCCTGCTTCTCCCTTTCTGCCTTCCTCTGACTACTTGTGATCTCTATCTGTCAAATAAATAAAATCTTAAAAAAAAAGAGTACAAAATATATTAATTCAAAGGGATATATGCACCACAATGTTTATAGCAGCATTACCAATAATAGCCAAACTATGGAAACTGCCCAATGGTCCACAGATTAATAAATGGATAAAGAAGATGGGGTAAATATATAGGATGGGATATTACTTAGCAATTAAATAGAATGAAATGTTGCCATTTGCATTGACATAGATGGAGGTAGAGATATTATGCTAAATGAAATATGCAAGTCAGAGAAAGACAAATACCATATGATTTCACTCACACAAGGAATTTAAGAAACCAAAGCAAACAAGCAAAGTGAAAAAAGAGAGAGTGAAGCAAACCAAGAAACAGTCTCTTAACTATAGAGAAAAAAACTGATGGTTACCAGAGGAGAGGTGGGGGGGGGTGGGTTAAATGAGTGATGGAGATTAAGGAGTGCACTTGTGATGATGAGCACTGCCGAGGTATGGAAGGGTTAAATTAGTATATTGTACACCTAATATAACACTTTATGTTAACTAACTGGAATTAAAATTTAAAAAATTAAACAAAATTCTTACCTCTAAATCCTAGTTTTAGATGCTCATTAATGTTTACTTCAACTGTTTTAATATTATTCTTATTTGCATGTTCCTAGTTTGTCTGTTAATGCAACATAGATATCTTTCTTGAGTTCTAGGTCTTCCTATCCTGTATATTGGATATTATTCAAATATCTCAGAGGCAATTCAGACACATAGCAAGGCAAAATTGGAAACCTGAACTCCTTACCAATCACACACACACACACACACACATTGGCCTTTCCTCTGGTGTTCTCCACCTGAGTACAGAGTTCCTTTACTTATCTTTTTGATCAAGGCATATAATCTGGAAGTTATCCTTGAGTCATCATCACCAATATATAATGTCCACCAAATTTATGTATCTGAGACAAGTCTTATATTGGGATTTTATTAAAATGCAGATTCTGATTAAGTAGGTTTAGGGTGTGACTTAAGGCTATATATTTTAATAAGATCCTAAGGGATACCAGTGTTCATATTTTGAGAACCACATTTTGAATAACAAGATCCTATGGTGTCCTACATAATCTGGCCCTTTTAGCAGCTTCTTAGAATTCATCACATAACAGTCCACCTCTGATTCCCTCAGTCCAAGCCCCTAAGCTTCCTACCTTTCCTGAGTACATCAAACTCTTCCACATGTGTCCATACTATTGAATGTAGTTTCATTTGTCTGGAATTCTTTTTACCACTTTTTATACTACTAACTCCCCTCATCCTTTAGATCTCAACTTCCCTTATTTATCTGAAAAATATTTACTGGGTCAGATCATTAATTTTATGTGTCAACTTGACTGGGTCACAATGTAACCAGATATTTGATTCAATATTATTCTGGGTGTGCTTCAAAGGTATTTTTGGGTGAAATTAACATTCAGATCAATAAACTGAATAAAGCAGACTGCTCTCACTAATGTGAGTGGGTGAATACAATAAAAAAGGTGGAGTAAGGGAAAATTTGTTCTCTGTAACCGACTGAACTGGGACATCACTCTTCTGCCTTTGGACCTGGACTATAACTTACATCACAGGCTTTCCTAGTTTAAAGGCATTCTTGTTAGAACTGTATCACAACTCTCCCAGGTTTCCAGTTTGCTGACTACTGATCTAGAGACTTTTTATCTTCCATAATAATGAGTCAATCTGTATTATACACACACACATATATATAAACACACAGACACAGACAGACAGATGGATATACACATACACATATTATTGGTCCTCTTTCTCTAAAGAACCCTGGTTAATACTCTGAATGGATATTACCTACTGATGATAAACACCCACATAAATATTTGGACAGATCAGCAGTAAGGGCAGTAAAAGAATAGAAATAGAATGTCATGAGAGAAAAAAATATAGGTTATATAGGTACTCAGGAAAGGCTCCTAAAAGAAAATGACATTTTAATTGAAAATTGAATTTATAGTTACTAGATGAAGGGTCAGGGAAAATCATCTGAGGCAGATGGAACAAGCTTTATGAAGGTGTTGAAACAGGGATAGCTGAGTGTGTTCAAGGCCTGAAAGAAATTAGTGTGTCTGGAGTAAAGTGAACAAGAAGATTTTCACTGGATGATATTGCAAAGAAGGTAAAAGATAAACTATGTAGATCCCAATAGTCATCGGTAGTGAATATGGATTTAATTGAAGTACAATAAATACTCAATGAAATAGTTAATTAAGAAAGAAATGTGCCCTAATTTGTGTTTGTCACATGTTACTAGGTGGGATCCCTGTTTCCAGTCATGATAGAATAAATGCTAGCAGACTTGATCTCTTCCTGAAAACTCCCATAAAGCAAGGTAAATTGTATGA